>JAPMUY010005359.1:55000-107500 GCA_026901105.3 Galaxias olidus | reverse complement strand
GGGATGGAGGAGGAGGGCGGCGGGCGGTCGGGCCCACGAGCCCGGTTTGTGCTGCAGGGAGCCGGGAGGGCAGAGGAGGCCGGCACGGAAACGAGAGAGAGGGAGCAGGGGAGCCCCGAGCTGGACCTCAATCTGCCCAAGGACCTGTCAAGGGGCTCCGCCTTGATCCTGCTCACCTCCGAGGCCGTCGGTCCAGACAGGGGCCTGCTCCGGCTCTACCAGCCCCAGAGAGAGCGGGGGCAAGCCGGGTCGGAAGAGGCGGAGGGGCCGGCCGAGCCCCAGCACACGTCGCCGTGTGCCAGCCCCTCGGAGGTGTCGCTGGAGAGCGGCGAGACGGGGGGCAGTGGGGAGAGCGGCATCGCCAGCGGCAACTGCACCCCCAAGCGGCCGGAGGTGGGCGAGAGAGCCCCGGGCGTGGGGGAGTGGGAGAGCGAGAGGGACGGAGAGATGGTGGAGGAGGAGGGCGGCTGGGGCTCCAACACCGCCAGCGAGGTGGTGCAGGAGTGGCAGCGAGAGAACGAACGGAGGAGAGGAGGAGGAGCAGGAGGCGGAGGCGGAGGGAGCAGCATAGTGATCAACAACAACAACAGCAACAACATCAGCAACAGCACCACAAGCTCGGGGGGGAAGAAGGCCAAGCGAGACGAGAAGTGCGAGTACTGCGGGAAGCAGTTCCGCAACAGCAGCAACCTGACGGTGCACCGCCGCAGCCACACGGGCGAGCGCCCCTACCGCTGCGGCCTCTGCAGCTACGCCTGCGCCCAGAGCTCCAAGCTCACGCGCCACATGAAGACCCACGGCGCCCGCGGGGCCAGGGCGCCCTTCCTGTGCCAGCTGTGCGGCGTGCCCTTCAACGTCTACGCCACGCTGGAGAAGCACCTGAAGAAGGTCCACGGCCTCAGCCACGCCAGCGTCGGCGCCTACGCCCAGGCCAGCGCCGCGGACACCGCCCCCGCAGTGAAAGAGGAGGAGGAGGAGGAGGAGGCGGCGGCGGCGGAGGAGGCAGGGGGGATGGAGGTGAAGACGGAGGAGGAGGAGGCCAGCGTGGATCGGATGGAGACACAGGACATCTCGGAGGTCCTCGGTGGGAAGGGGTTGGCGGGTGAGCTGGAGCCCAGTCAGGAGGAAGGGGACGGGGGGAGCGTCGTTGGGGCGAGCCCTGACCTGGAGGAGGAGGGAGGGGCTGGGATAGCTACTGATGCCACTGCAGAGGTTGGATTGGCTTGAATCTACTGTCATATCCCTTCTCTATACAGCGCGCATGCTGAGGAATACATCTGTAACAACACTGACGTAGACCTGAAACAACAATACAATCAACCAACATGTCGTATGTATCACCACTGAACTTTAGGTCAATTGTAACTGCAATCTTACAATACAATCTTACATCCTAAGGCGAAGATTTAAATGTTGTCAACAGACAGCTGTCCTCTCTCGCCCCAGCTCATCTCACTTCCCCCGCCCAGTATTCAGGTGCAAACATACATACGTACGAGCCAGACAGATGATTAGCATATGCAAAGCCACCGGTAGAAAAACAAGTGCCTACTTTAGACCACAACTCAAAACTATGATAAGCAATATTCAAGGGGGATGGGCAAACAAAACAGGAAGTGACCCAGCATGATCTACCAGAACACAGGAAGTTGATCCTCTGAAGTCCTGACACACAACAGAAGAATGACATAAAACGTATTCTAACGGTAATTGCTGGACTAATGGCATGAGACAAACAGCCGTCACATATCATGTCTTATTGATAGGAGAATGGATGGTATTGTGAAATACAGTAACTTGGCATATCTGCTACGCTAGCAACAATAACGACCACTTCAACAGTTAGGGGGTTCTATTCTATTCTACTGCGTAAACTGCAAGTCCAGGTTTTCCCTTTTGACTGTGAAAGACCTTTCAAAGAGTTAAAGATGACGGCGAAACAAACCCAAACACTGTCAGCCTGCAGCTCGTCAAACTCTCTTTTTTTATAGGCGCTTCTGTCACAACACTCTGTCACTTAATGTAAAGTTTACAAATTCTCAACAAGGCCTAGCAAAGGGTGCGCTCCTTTTCTGTGGATAGACGGGTGTTGTTTTTCATTTGTCTATTTTTTTTTTTATAAATGTGAATAAGAAGACTTGTGAAGTCTCAACTACTGATGTTTTCCAATGCTCTGCTTCTATGCATCAAAAAAAAAACTGCAATTTTACATTATGTGAAACGGGTGTGATCTTTTATTTCCTCTCTTCCTTTTTGTACTAATTTGTGGGCTCTGTTTTCTATTGTTTACATTCGTAAAACGCTGAACCGCTTGAAGCTTATGCATGTTTTTTGCCGCCATTTGTAATGTTCAGTACCGTTTTTTTCTGCCTGTGTTTGTCCTTATGGATGGGCACTGCATGGTGGTTGTGTAAATAAAAAGTATATCTACTGCTAAACTACAGGGTTAAGAGCTACAATATTAGCTAATTGGTTGGTGGAAAATGCTGTAGAAACCACCGAATGAGCACTTGATTGAGTAAGAAAATGAGGGTGTGTGCGTGTGTGCGTGTGTGCGTGTGTGCGTGTGTGTGTGTGTGTGTGTTTGCATGCATATTTGCGTGCGTGCATACAGGGAAAATCTCTGGTTACACTTCGCTTGAACCCTCTGCCCTATGATCCTGTGTCCAAGGCATGATGTAACTTGTCATAATTGTTTTGTTTCATGTCCACCGAGGGTCTGCATGTGTCAACAACAACGATGATGCAAGGACAGGAGCACCTGATAGCTGGGGCTATTAGAAGGAGCAATTTGCCTAGTACACTGATATAGAGGACAAGGGTTTAAGTGAACTTTTCCCACTGTTTTTGTGACTACTGTGATTTTATATTATCATTATTATTGATGTCTACGTACACTGATGTCAGGGAACCCATATTTTGTGACTTTGGGAGGGGGGAGGTGTAATTCCTAATTATTATCCTTTGTGTATGAAAATAGTTATAGGTGTCAATGTGAATGATTGATTTGGCTTGAGTGGAGGATCTGTGTTCAGGGACCAATATGTTGTACATAGAATGAAAGTTATTCTCACTGTTTTGCCATTATAGTCTTCAACTGCCTGTAACTGACGTATGCCTTGAACTCATATTCCCAGCATTCCTGACTTTGTCTCTCTTCTTCTCTGTGATGTGATTCGCTGATTGTTTTAGCGGCTAACTCTACTATTTGTTTTTTTAAACTTGCAACCATTTTGTAAGACCCTGGTTTGGAGAAATATCAATAAAGAATTGAGGCAAAGCCACTCTCACTTTTTATTTCTCTGTTTGTGGGTCCTGAATTTGTTGACGTGTCAGACTTTCTGTGTTTATTTTTAAACAACAGAGTGGGTCCCATAACTGAGCTTTTGCATCTCATTATGATCCTCCATACTGTGTTGATGTTAGTTCAGTCAGTGTGGGTCCTCTCTCTGAGGAACGAGATGGCTGAGATTTTTGCTGAGATATTAATGTTTAATGTCACCGCACTGGATTAGGGACCCCAAGTGCTTGTTTACATCCCTGGGATGTTGCTGCCTTTGTCTCGGAGCTCTGACGGGTTTTTCTATTTTTAATTCCAACCGAGAAAACACAGAACCAGCGCGGGGCTTCTGTGTCGAGCGATTTCCCGCTCCCGTGAAAGTGTTTGGGTCGCCAATCTGTGAAACCAGTTCCCTTAAGTGGATGGGACTAAGGTGATTCACACAGTTTCTCAGGGTATGGAGTTGGGGATGGGGGGGGTGTGTGAGGGGGGTGAGAGGTGGGTTGGGGGGGGGGGGCTGATAGCAGTAAGTTGTTCTCGGGCATGTAAGGAAGCAGACCAGGGGCGATGGTTGGGTGTCTAGGGGTTGGGATAATTGCTGACTCCATTTTAGGGGCATAAAAACCACTGTGCCAGCATGTCTTGGCCTTAGCCCCACCCCCTCTAATGAAAACGAAGCTCTATGATCCTACTAGCTCATTAACAGCAGGCCTTTTTAATGAGCTTTTCAACAGGGGAGGGGGCTGGGTAGATGAGACGGGGGGGTGGTGGGGCTGCGCATGGCACCAGATGCACACACACGCCCCCCTATTACCAATTACCATTGTGCAAGGGAGAATATGGAGGAAGTAGAGAGACAAGCAAAACCATAGCCTGGCCCCTCGGACCCAGATGAGTCTGTTTGCACCCTTTCTCCCTACAGAGGGGGAGGGGGGAGGGAGGGGGGGGGGTGAATGAAAGGGGGGCGTGCTGGGAAGGGGGGAGGGCAGGGCACAGGACAGGTGAGCCAGTGTGGGACAGGTGAGAGCTAACCTCCTCCACTGCTCCCCTTGGAGCCAGGGCAGGTCGCTTGGCTTGCGGGCGCTTCTACCTGCCTGCGCCATTTGGTGTCCGTATGGACCCAATTACATAAGGTAAGGCGATACAGAGCATGGCACAGCACAGTAACCCCTGACGAAGATGGATATCTTTTTACCATCTTCAGCTGCCCATTGTCTGTCTGTCTGTCTGTCTGCCTGCCTGTCAGTCTACCTGGAGTTTCCCCCTGGAACTGTAGGACCACCAACAGTCAGTGGGCAACCAATAATAGCCTTAGACTTCATCAGAATGCATGCCTATCAACCAATAGGGCGAGACAGAGCAGAGTGCTTGTGACATCATCAGCTGACCGTGTCTGAGTGTGTGATTGTGTGTATGAGTGTGTGTATGTGTGTATGTGTGTGTGTGTGTGTGTGTGTGTGTGTGTGTGTGTGTGTGTGTGTGTGTGTGTGTGTGTGTGTGTGTGTGTGTGTGGTTTCTGACCAAGCACTGCCCTGAGGCGGTGGTAGGGTGGACTTTGAGATCTAATAGCTGTGTCTCTGTTCAACAGAGAAGGCTTTTGTTGGTCTAGGGTTGGGAGAGGCAGCTGCCAGACACACATACACACACGCAAGCACACACACACACACACACACACACACACACACACACACACACACACACGCACGCACACTCACATGCGTACATGCACATACATGCACATACACAGTGTTCCAGTGGTCCTTCAAAGTGTCAATACTCTAGCTCTTTCTTAACGCCTTTCTCTGGCCCAAAAAGGTGCTATTCTATAACAATAGGGACAATGGTGGTAAAAACACGATCGATGTCCCCTGACTTATCACAATCAGACTCCAATCCTCATCTTATATGATAGCTGAGGGAGAGTGGGCAAAGTATGATAACGTCTTCAAGGACAGCCACGACGAGACACAGCTTTTATGAGTTTTCCGCCTGTCAAGTCATCTCAGATAAGCGGGTTTGAGGGTTATGCAGATAATGAAAAAAATAAGACTAATACATCTCTGCCTTGCTCCTGCACAGTAACCAAACGTTATCAAGGATCAGCCAGTCAGGGTTTTGGAAGAGATTTTCATTTCATGCTCATCTGCCTATTGAATTCTAATACACCTCAAGGACCGGACCAATCAAATGTACAACTGAAATGTTTACTGAGCTCCCAAAGCTAGTGTTTGCCCTGCTAACTCTGCCTTCAGGGCAGTCATGAGCTTCATTAGGATTATTGCCTTTGATTGGGTCTTTTCTTCGCCAGCTCAAAGGGGGTATGGTGGCACACGCTTATTCTGATAAGTGTCATTTTGATTCGTTGCCAAAAATACCTCACGATTAAAAAAAAGAAAAGAAAAAGAAGAAGGAGATTGAGTGCTATCATTTAAAAACTATATTCTGTTCTGCAGGGCCGGCCTGTGGCTATAAGGGGCTCAGCCCCCCTCCCCCTCGACGTATTAGGAGAGCCGTGCTTTATCATGTAAAAACCCAATTAATGTGGTTTTAATTACATTTCTTAGCATATGCCACTGAAGCCTCCACCACCTCCTTCTAGGGTTCTTCCACCTCCCCCTTGGGGAGCAGAGATGCTGGGGACATGATGGAGCAGAGGGCAGGGGCCTGGGCTGAGAACCAAGGGGGGTGAGAGAAAGTGGGAAGAGAGAGCGGAGGGTGGAGGGGTTGAGGGAGAGAGGGAGATGCGTTTGGGAATGACCTGGAGTAACCACAGGCCTCCCTCCTGTCTGCCCTTTATCCTCCTTCGTTCCCACAACCCCCCCCCCCCCCTCTTACCACCCCCCTCCCTCCCCCCGCAACGACCGCAGAGTGAAACCTGAACCCTGGAATTACACCCTATTCACCTCTCGCTCCCCTCCGTTAACCCCCTCTCCTCCTCCTCCTCCTCCCTTTCTCCTCCTCCTCCTCCTCCCTTTCTCCTCCCCCCTTCCCTCCTTCCCTTTCTCCCCCCCCCCCCCCTTCATAGTGAGAGTGTGAGAGGACGGGCAGAGAGGCGACGTGGTCACAGGCAGGCCCCCTCCATCAATCCACGGCCATTCAACACCTTCCCCACAATGATGGCAGCGACAGAGAAAGAGAAGGGAACAATGCGTTGGGATGGTGTCCATTCTTACGGGCGAGGTTATATAACCGCGTTTGAGTCGCGCTCAGGAGCATCAAGCGCCACAGGAGAGCGAACGTGTGTGTGTGTGTCATTGTCCGTCCGTCGACACCTTGAATCAAATAAGAGAGGTGGGTATAGTCATGACCAGGTAGATACTAAGCTGACAACAGAACAAGGTCAGTTATGTGATAGACTTGATAGACATATGTAGGAATGGTGGGCGGGGGGTGGGGGGGTGGGGGGTTCTTATTCAGCCGGAGGGAGAACCACAAAGAAAACGTATTCACACGGTGACTGTTCAGTACGTGGCAAAGCAGGTTAATAGACAAGGTCTTCAGATGACTCGATTCAGTTGATCAATCCGTGTGGACACTGTGTGGAAGAGCTGCCATGGCAAAATCCTCCCTTCTCAATATGAAAGAAAACAGATATGCTTAAAAACATTTGCTATGTGTTGAAGTTCAATAGAAGACCTTCTTCAACGTATTTCAAAACACATGCCTGAAAAAAAAAAAAGTTTTTCAACTTTCCGCTTTCTGCTGAACTAATTAATTTTGTTGTGCATAGATATGTATATGCAGTATATGCTCTATAACATGAGCATTACAATTAAACAAAGAACATTGAAGAATAGTAATGATTCTAGACAAACTAAGTGGAATGTAAAAGCTGCTGACCCCATTAACAGAGCCTAACTTCCACCCACTACATGGCACACCGTCTGCTAGGCACACACACCCGCTTCACACACTTCACACACACACACACACACACACACACACACACACACACACACACACACACACACACACACACACACACACACACACACACATTAACATGTTCCCCTCCGCACCTGGTGACCCTGATAGTGAACCTGACACGCTCTCTCTCTCTCTCTCTCTCTCTCTCTCTCTCTCTCTCTCTCTCTCTCTCTCTCTCTCTCTCTCTCTCTCTCTCTCTCTCTCTCTGTTCCCCCTGCTTCTTGTCTCTCCCCCCCCTCGCTTACTCTCTCTCTCTCTCTCTCTCTCTCTCTCTCTCTCTCTCTCTCTCTCTCTCTCTCTCTCTCTCTCTCTCTCTCACACACACACACACACACACACACACACACACACTCTCATTGCTTCATCTTGATATGTCTCTCTCTCACTCACACACACACACACACACACATGCTCCTACTTAGTTGTTGTGACCCAAGGGTTGGTAACAGGGTCATTACTGGCCCACAGCGACCACAAGGAAGCTAGAAGAACTGGCTCTGACCTCAGGAGTCATCCTTTCAGGGTCCTATGACACTCAAACCCACACACACACACACTCACGCACACACACATACACACAGAGAGAAACACACACACACACACACAAACACAGACACAGATTACACACGTCCACAAGCACATAGTCAGGAGGGTTACTCCTGCGGCAGTTAGAATAGCTAGGACAGAAGGTCATGGCTGTACTGATGGAAGGTCAGACAACGCTTTGATGTCCACATAGTAGTGTAGAATACCTCAAGGGCAGATGAACTGAAGCCATCAACAGAACCCAAACAAAGAGTTGCCGGAGTGTCGGGGTGCCCAGCGAGGCCAATTGTCCAATAACACTGGGTCCTGTTCTTTGTTAGCTCCTCCGTCTGACCTGTGCCATCAAAACTACATCTACAGTTTAAAATTGTGCAAAATCAGTCTTTTGTGTCCGTTTGTATCAGCCCATCAGACCCTTCAGAAATCGATGTTCATAGTCTTGCTTTAACATGAAACAAAATCTGTCCTGCTCTAGAGATGGCCAAAAGCAATTGCAATCGGAAGCAAAGATAATTAAGAGACTTTAGAAAGAGAGTGGGAGAGAGCGGGAGAGAAGTGGTGTTTGAAAACTGCTCTCTCTCTCTCTCTCTCTCTCTCTCTCTCTCTCTCTCTCTCTCTCTCTCTCTCTCTCTCTCTCTCTCTCTCTCTCCCTGGACCCTGGGAACCAGGCTGTCCAGCCTTTGAACGCAGAAGGCCACTACTGCAGTTTCAGGGACTCTGGGTCGTGGGATCAAAGAGGGTCAAGGAAATTGTGGGAGTGTCAATGGCGCGGGCGGGTCAGCGACCTTTGTCATTGGGGCTGCCTATAATCCGGCCGCGAGAGCATACGTAGATAATAGAGTGGAGGAGAATGTAGTTAAATGGTGACTATTGTACGGATCCGTGTCGCTATTATTCTTGTTTGTTTAGCCCCGTTCAACTCTTGTTTGGTCGTCGTTGTTTGTGTAGTCAGGCGTGCGATGGAGGGACGGCTTGTAAACTGAAAGGGCCTAGAAAGACCTCTTGGGAACAATGCACTGATCTGAGAAAGAAACTCAGTCTATTAATGATGGATGGCCAACAGCAATGCACTTTCAGGTAGACGGATGTCATGAATAGTGTAGTGCTAATTTAAAAAAGCCCACTTAAGATATAGGCCATAGATCATGTTGACCTGTAGATTTTGGCCTGTACTTAGTCATGGGTTTAGTTTAGAGAATTGCATTGCTAATTTTCGCAACAGTACTTCCACCGCTGTTGTCATCTTGCGTTATCTATTTTTTCAAATTGATGGAAATTGGCTACACAGACATTTTACCCAAAACAGTTATTTTGTTTGGCACTGTGGCTCAGTGTGGACATGTGATCAAAAAACTAGTGGATTTCCGATGACAAATATTACCGATTATAATTTAGCAGTAAGAACGAAGATGTTTCTCTGAGATTTGCATATGGAAACGGTCCAATAAGCGTGGATAGACTGGTCCCTAGTGGCGGGGATGTGAATCGCTTATTGGAACTGCCCAAAGAGTGGAGTAGCGACACACACGGAGAAGTTCTGATAGGGTAACAAATATAATGTAGGTGAAATTCTTCAGAGAATGTTAATATAGAACATATGGACAGGTCAAGAGATGAATAAAAAAAATGAAGGGGCTGTTTTACGCATTGCAAAGGAACAAACATACATCATCGTATGGACGATGGGGGCATGTCCCGACCAGTGACTACTGATTTGTCCCTATCTATAATTTTTAACACAACTTTTGTTAAATAACTTTATCCACGCCCGCGACTCCACAAAATAATTGTGTCCCCATCAATGTCTAATCCAAACATTCGCCCTTGTTTTGCACCAATAGATTTTAGTTTATAAAAGCCCCACCTACATCTGTACCTGAGAGATCAAAGCCAGATGTTGGCATCATGTTATTATAGGACCCCCTCCCCCTCCCCCTTCCTCCAGCCCTTCACATTCCTCTGCTGGTAGACGACTGATGAGTGGAGAAAGGCACTGAGTTATCGCACACGATTAGGGGGTGTGTGCGCAAAACGGCAGGCTATTTAAACACTGCTCCATACAACTCATTCCAAAGTTGGACAAGTTCATCTTTTAAAACCAGTCGTCAATAGCAGAGAGGCAAGAAAGCTCTTTAGTTCAATATGTCTGAACTTGGGTCCATTGATAACCCGGTGAAATTTCGGAAGCAGGACTATGACACTCTACGTGCTGAGTGCCTGAAGTCCAAATGTCTTTTCTCTGACCCGACGTTTGTGGCTAACCAGGCCTCCATTGGCATGCCCGCTGACCCAGACCCCAAGAAAGAGGTGAAGTGGCTTCGACCCAAGGTAAGCTATCCTTTTTTTCTGTAAAGTCACACTTGAAAAGTAACTACACTATTTTGCATGCGCTATTTAGGCATACTTGAAAATTATATTGTAATTAAGATTACAGTATATTAATACGTTTAAAAAACAGATCTATTGCACATTTATTCATGTGTCAACCACTACCCTGATGCCCTGATCACATGTCAGATGTACATTGCAGTAATTGACAGCAGTTGAGTTATTCTTTCTGTGGACTTTATTGGCAGACGTTTTAGTTGCTCAGGGAGGGTTAGGTCAAGAAGCTTTTCAAAGGCATATCCAGATATGTTTGCTTGGGTGATTCAGCAGTTTGGTCTAAGTCTCAGGATAAGCATTAGGAATGAAGCCAAAGAGCTGTATGGATTTGGTCCTTTCTTAAACGAAAAGGTCAGATGCATGGAGCAAAAGAGGAGCATTTTTAGCTAGGTGTGATCAGACTTGAATGATCAAAACCCATAAAAGACCGGAAAACCAATAAATGTGAATATTGTTAGCACTATTTTTTAAGCTTGATTGAACTGTTTTGTGTGTGTGTGTGTGTGTGTGAGAGAGAGAGAGAGAGAGAGAGAGAGAGAGAGAGAGAGAGATTGATATTAAATCGCATTTTCTCCCGTGCTGTGTCTCTGCAGGAGATCAGTCCAAACGCTGTGTTTGTGGAGGGCACCACTGGCACCACCGATATCTGCCAGGGCCAGCTTGGTGAGTGTGTGTGTGTGTGTGTGTGTGTGTGTGTGTGTGTGTGTGTGTGTGTGTGTGTGTGTGTGTGTGTGTGTGTGTGTGTGTGTGTGTGTGTGTGTATAAGTGACGTGAAGTGTGTTTGTGAGTGTGTGTGTGTGTGTGTTGTGTTTGTCTGTGTGTGGGTGTGTGTGTACTTGATAATATTCCAGTATTTGTTTGCAGTATGCCAATGCCAGTGCACTGTGGGAATCATGTAAAAATAACTTCAAAGACATGCTGTGTTTGCTAAATGGGACATAAGGAGAGTGATAATTCATTCTTTCACTATTTTCATTTCGCAAATATAGTTGTGCAATATCACGTGTACCATTTGTGTTGTATTAAGTACTTAAACACACACACACACACACACACACACGCATCTCAACACAACTCAAGCCTCTGGCTCACATTTTGAGCATATGTTTCCATGATAGACGGGCGACTTCTTGATTTTGTACCCCGTTTCCAAACTCTTTTAGCATGCCACACTAAATTCTTTGAAGATAGGAAGAAGTGGGGACATCCAGTATCCAAACTAAAGCATTGCCCACAGGGTTTATTGAACAGCTGTTTCCTGTTAGAAAGGAATTTGTTGTTATCTGTTTTCTGTTTGTGTGTACTTATTGCCACATACCTCCATGGTCAAAACAGAAATATTAAATGAATTGAAAAGAAAATGACTCTTTGGATTGGCAAGGTATGCTGTGATGCAAGCAAGCTCTTATGCGTTTTCTCTGCAGATACCCAGGCTTTGAACGAAGTTAGTCGCTTATTTTTGGTTGTTTCTTCCAGGGGACTGTTGGTTGCTGGCTGCGTTGTCCTGCCTGACCATGCACCCCCAACTTTTTGGGAAAGTGGTACCATCCGACCAGAGCCTGGCAGAATCCTACGCTGGCATCTTCCGTTTTAGGGTACATCTACGTCGAAGTGTAAAATTGTCACTTAATTCCACTTTGAACTAGCACACTTCTCACAACGCCATTCACAAGTGACCGTTTTTAAGATACCATCGTTTCTTTACAGGATCAAAACAGAAACAAGTTCATACTAATAGGTAGTGTAATCATTCACAAAATGCATATAACATGCATATCTCAGAATACAGAGAGAGAGAGAGAGAGAGAGAGTGAGAGAGAGATTCTGAGAGAGAGATTCTCAGTCCCCAGGCCAGTGGCAGGGGGGGGGGGGGGGGGGGGGGTTAATGAGTGGCCAGTGTACCAAACTGCCGGGATGATGAACACACTATGATTACACCAGCCCCCCACCTCCCTCTCCCAAGTCAATTATCCCTCTCATCCCCCAGCCAGAGCTACTTAAACAGCTGGGACTGGTTCCAAAACATGCAGGGTCCAGGGAGAGAGAGAGAGAGACAGAGAGAGAGAGAGAGAGAGAGAGAGAGAGAGAGAGAGAGAGAGAGAGAGAGAGAGAGCAGTTTTCAAACTCCACTTCTCTCCCGCTCTCTCCCACTCTCTTTCTAAAGTATCTTAATTCAGTCAGTGAGCAGTTTTCAATCTCTTTTTCTCTTCCACTCTCTCTCTCTCTCTCTCTCTCTCTCTCTCTCTCTCTCTCTCTCTCTCTCTCTCTCTCTCTCTCTCTCTCTCTCTCTCTCTCTCTCTCTACTTTTCTGTCTTTCTCTCCACACCTCATTTCGTGGTTCTCTGTCACAATCAGACTGAGACCTTGTCACTAGTCTCCTGGCACACCTCACTAACCAGTACCTCATCATCCCAAAAAGTCCACATTTTCAGCCATTATGTCCTGCACTAGGTCCTGCACTAGGTTCACTTGCTGTCACCAGCGACATTATATCTATAAAACATACCTAAATATAGGACATGCAAAAATCTCTGCAAGACCTAAATCTGTTCTAAAACCTACATTGTGTGTTTTGTTGTGACGTTGTTATCTTAAAAATAGTGATGAATATGACATGTTATTATTTTTTTTTTGTTCTGCAAATATCGATCAAGAATAATCAAGTTATAATCTCTGTTGATTTGATCGATGCACTTTGATGCAGACCCTAAAGCTGTCTTTGGAGACAAGTTGCCCAATAGAACAGGTATTAACAGGTCCAAAATGATCCCCGTGGGTGGGTTTCACTTTAAAAATGACTTTCTAAGGTTCAGAATCACATCCAAGAGTATAAAGTAATGAAATGTGATGAGTCTTATTAAAACACATGATGCGTGAAAACACGCAGGTCCAGATGAGACTTTGTGGGTTCTATTTTCCCAAATGTTTGTGAGTGGTGACTGGGGTGAAGTATGTGTTTGGAGACAAACGTGTTGGGAGGACAAGTCTGAGTGGAGCCGAGGGGTAAGGAGAGTGGAGTCCAGACTTGCAGCCATACCTTGCCCTCGGGATACACACATGCAAACACACACACACACACACACACACACACACACACACACACACACACACACACACACACACACACACACACACACACACACACACACACACACACACACACACAATAACTAGGGGCAACTGACAGGCCAGCACTCGTCCCCTGGTTTGAGCACATCCATGAATACAGTAGAGCTCACACTGCCAGCGGCTTCTTTCACGCTTATGACCCTTCCAATTTTTTTGAAATAGGCTTGTAAAAAGTCAAAGTTTCTCTCCCCTTCCTCTAAGGTAGACTTGGGTGAACAGTGAGGGAAAGTGCAGATAAAAAGTGAATCCATAGACGAAAGTACCGTACCAGAAAGCGTCATGGGGTCCAGTAGACAGTACAGGTACCCTCAACATAAATTATGCAGACGCCACCATTAATCACATTCCTCGACCAACACTGTCTCTCTCTCTCTCTCTCTCTCTCTCTCTATCCCCCCCCCTCACTCCCTCCTCGTCCCTCCCTCTCTCTCTCTACCCCGCCCCTCCCCCCTATCTCTCCTCGTTCCCTCCCTCCCTCTCCCTCTCTCTCCCCGTGTAGTTCTGGCAGTACGGTGTGTGGGTGGAGGTGGTGGTGGACGACAGGCTGCCCGTGCGTGGAGGCCGTCTGCTCTTCAGCTACTCTCGCACCCTCAACGAGTACTGGAGCGCCCTGGTGGAGAAGGCCTACGCCAAGTCAGTCGCCCGTGCAGCATATGTGTCTGTGTTGTAACGTCTGACATCGCCCCGCAGCCCGGTCTGTGTGGCGTATTCTGCCTCGTCTGGGGGAGACACGTGTACAATCTGGGTTGTGTTGGAGTATATGTGTCGCTGAGGTGTTTGTGTGTGTGTGTGTGTGTGTGTGTGTGTGTTTTTACTGGGTGTTATCCCATGTGTTGTGTTTGTGTGTGTTTTTAATGGGTGTTGTTCCGTGTGCGTGCTTGCGTGTGTGTGTTGCTGGCATTCTCACTGACAACGTCCACGTCCTTGTCCTTCCCTGTGTGTCTCCGCAGGCTGATCGGCTCGTACGGGAGTCTGAAGGGGGGCAACATTTCGGAGGGGATGGAGGACTTCACGGGGGGCATCGCGTACTCCCTCCCTGTCTCCTCGCGCGCCCCGCGCATCCTGTGGAGGTCCCTCAGCAACGCCCTGCTCCGAGGCAGCCTGCTCAGCTGCTTCATAAAGGTACGACGGACACACTCGATGCACACACAGAAATACAACAACTAGAACGGACCCGGAACCACGGTACCCACACAGAAATACACCGACTAGAACGGACCCGGAACCACGGTACCCACACAGAAATACACCGACTAGAACGGACCCGGAACCACGGTACCCACACAGAAATACACCGACTAGAACGAACCCAGAACCACGGTACCAGAGTAGCTTCACGCATTGGGTCATGGTGTGGGCACACAATCTATCGTATCTACATTGTTTGCAGAAGCAATACTCATCAGCACACGCTCAACCGTTACATCTCAGCCTGGTGGAGAAGAAACAGATAAACAACAATGTTCTTCCTGTTTATAGGATACAGGATTTAGTTCATTTAAAGGGTGTGTCCCTGCTACTCGCAGCCTGTGAAGCCATGAAGAAGAAACGAATGCTCCCAAGCACACCAACGATCACCCCCCCCCTCTCTCTCCCCTGTCTCTCTGTGTGCAGGCCGCCAGCTACCGCGAGGTTGGCACGGTGACGGGAGACGGACTGGTGAAGGGCCACGCCTACGCCATCACTTCCACTGAGAAGGTCAGTGGGGCTGTGGACCGCTCCCCAAGCGGGTTGACCTCCCTGTGAGCCTCGTTAGTGTGCCGGGGAGGTTCTGAGATGTGTTAGGAACCATATTGCTACACGCGAGGGCGGTCGTTTGGCTGTGTGTTTCGTGGGATTAATGACTTTCTTTTGTGAGTTACGAGGTCTGAAAAAAATGTATTGATTGCTTGAAGCCGCGGCCGAGTGAAAATGTGACCGGAGAAAGAAAAGGTTCCTGGTATCATGTGAACACGGCCGACGCTGTTCGTCTTGTTATTGTCTCAGGTGAAAAGCACGTCAGGTGAGACCTTGTTGCTGAGGCTGAGGAATCCTTGGGGCTTTATCGAATACTGTGGGCCCTGGAGCGACAAGTAAGATGTGTGTGTGAAAGAGAGAGAGAGAGAGAGAGAGAGAGAGAGAGAGAGAGAGAGAGAGACAGAGAGAGAGAGAGAGAGAGAGAGATATTAACTGTGTGTTTTTCATCATTTAATGCAACGTAAAAGCTGTTAACGTAAAAATTGTGATGAATTTGATCAGTAGATTATTGGATGAATCTATGTCTGTTCTGCTCTGTTTTGTGTGTGTGTGTGTGTTTATGTTTGTGTTTATCAGATGTAAAGACTGGGAGGGTGTCGACAAAGAGGAGGTTAAGAGGATCAAGCTGAACCTGACAGAAGATGGAGAGTTTTGGTAGGGAACTGAAGAGAATCATTCAACCCTATTATTATTATTTATTATTTTACTGTTCACACATCAAACACAAACTATGTGTACATATACCTTTCCTAACTTTGCCCGAGCCATTTATAGTTTGAATCTGCTAACATTATCACATATCATATCATTATTTTTGATTTATTTATTACAATCAGACATCTTTCCAACTGTGTGTCCCATTTTATGAGCTCTATTTTATAAGTTACATTTGTCCGAGGTGAAAAGGTAACGACAGCAGCACCGTACTATGTGAGATCAGTCTGATCGTAGCACGTCTCCAACACCGTGTGCTGTCCACGTGTCATCAGGATCAGTGCGGACGACTTCAGCAAGCTGTTTGACACGGTGGAGCTGTGCAGTCTGAACCCTGACCCCATCGTGGAGGAAGAGACCTCCACCGACGACGCCAACGACACCTCCGCCCCCGCCACCCCCTCCGGGTGGAGCCTCAGCCGCCACGAGGCTTCCTGGGTCCCCGGCATCACCGCGGGGGGCAGCAGGAAATTCCAGCGTGAGTGTGTGTGTGTGTGTGTGTGTGTGTGCACGTGCGCGTGCGAGGGTGTTTTGCATTTTGTACAACTTTCGGTGGATTCATATTTGCAGCCCCAAAAACTCTCCCCCTCTCTTTTTCTTTCTCCTTCTCCTCATCCATCTCTTTTTGCCCTTTCGTCGCTCAGGATCCTTTTGGAAGAACCCGCAGTTTGAACTGATCCTCTCCGATCACGACCTGCAGGACGGAGAGCTGGAAGAAGAGGAGGATGACGAGGGCGACGACGACGAGGTCGACGACGAAGAGGTGGCGCCGGTGGTCAAGAGGAAGGCGGACAAGCCGAAGGTGAAGGGGAAGAGCTGCACGGCTCTGCTGGAGCTGCTGCAGAAGGACAGGAGGCAGAAGGACAAAGTCAACTTCCTCCAGATCGCCTTCCACATCTACAGGGTGAGAGACGTGGGGGCGAGAGGTGGGGGGGTGAAAGGGCAGGGGTGAGAGATCGAGAGGTGGGGGGTGAAAGGGCAGGGGTGAGAGAGCGAGGAAGTAAGAGAGAGAGAGAGGTGGGGGGTGAAAGGGCATGGGTGAGAGAGCGAGGAGCGAAAAAGTAAAAATAAAGTGAGACTGAGAGAGTAAGAAAGAGCATCAGAGAGAAGAGCCTAGGGAGTGATATGAGAAAAAGAGAAACATTGTCCTTTTTTTTATGGACATTCTTTTATGGAAATTTTTAATGAACATTGTTTATGGATCATTATGAATATTGATTATGGGTCTTTGTAACATGCTGTGTTGACTGATCTCCTTATTCTCTCTCTGCAGGTTCCACCTGAGGTGAGCGCTGTGGAACGTTACTATTCCTCTGCTTCCAATTCATTACAACTTTTATGGTATTCTACGTAAAGGACAAAAATATGATACATTGTGTGTGTTTTATATTCCAATCAGCTGTCAATTAAATTATTCTTAGCTAGGGTATAAGGGTATTTAATTTAGTTAACTCTAATAATAATGCTTCTCTCTGTCTGTCTGTCTGTCTGTCTGTCTGTCTGTCTGTCTGTCTGTCTGTCTGTCTGTCTGTCTGTCTGTCTGCCTGCCTGCCTGCCTGTCTGTCTGTCTCTCTCTCTCTCTCTCTCTCTCTTGTCTGTCTCTCTCTCTCTCTCTCTCTCTCTCCCTCTCTCTCTCTCTCTCTCTCTCTCCTCCCTCTCTCTCTCTCTCTCTCTCTCTCTCTGTCTCTCTCTCTCCCTCTCTCCCTCCCTCCCTCCCTCCCTCTCTCTCTCTCTCTCTCTCTCTCTCTCTCTCTCTCTCCGTCAGCTCCGGGGAGCATGTCTGGACCAGACCTTCTTCTCTAAGAACCGTCCCGTGGGTCGCTCGGGGAAGTACAAGGCTGTCAGGTACCTCACGACCCTTGACCTTTAGTCCCATTGAAGCCAATCACCCTAGAATAAAAAGGAGTATCCAAAGAGCCTGTTGGAAATATATGTTATGTGATATAGAAGAAAAATTATGAAACGCTTTATACACTCTGTGTTACTTTGTAAATGATGGTATGAAGTAATTTTTGATTGTCAGAAATTTGTTGTTGAACTGGTGCGTATGGTACAAGAAGGTTGGCATTATAAGCTCGGGCTGAAGTCCTAAGTCCTCCTCTTTTCAGTCATTTCCATTTTTGTTTTGTTTTGAATTGTTTTGTGTTTGAACCGAAATATATGAAAACTAAATTTAACTCAAAAAACTAAAGCGCTTCTTTGTCCCTGTGCCTGTGTACCAGAGCTACATGGAGGAAAGTGAAGCTTGCCCCTGGCCACTATGTCGTGGTGACCTCCACCTACAGACCCAACATGTCGGGGGACTTCTTCCTCCGCATCTTCTCCAGGATCGGCAACACACTAGGGTAACACAGATACAGGTGGAGAGGTTTAGGAAAAGGAGGCGATTGGTTGAGAGGAGTTTGGAAGGAGATAAGGGGACAAAAAAGGGACAGAGGGTGGTTGGTAAGGTGGTAAGGGGAAGACGGTAGCTGAATATTAGGAAATGTGCTGCAAGTCTTTCATGTGACGAGGACTCATGGTGGATCAGAAGTCAGACATTTTGTTTCATGTTTCAGGACTCAAGACTTCCCCTGCTCCTCTGACTTCCTCATGGTGAGTTACAGAGAACACTGGTAATACGTGGCTAAGCAAAACAGTATGCTGCTATAGTCTCATGACAATTTGTTTCATTAGATCTTAGATGTCTTAGCCTGTGTGTGTGTGTGCGTGCGTGCGTGCGTGCATGCGTGCGTGTGTGGTGTTGGTTTATACTAGGCTGTAATGTCCAAGCCGGCCTTGCCAGAGGATAAAAGAAGAGTACAGAAAGTATTTGATGAAGTGGCCGAGACGGTAATAACAATTTCGATAAATATCAAAAAGTTTAGTAAGCCAGACAAAGAGATTGAAATTGATTTTTGGAATGAGTCCGAATTAACCTCCTGTTTCTCTGGCAGAGTGGCAAACTGAATGCTAAGGACTTCATGAAACTGGTAAACTCAGGTTAGAAAATACCAATCAAAGTCTCTTTCAGGCTAAAAATAAGGAGTATGAAGAGTATGATGACCAATGTGTTTTGTAAATAAGTGGTGTATGGATTATTGTGTTTTTTCTTATTTGTAGTTTTTGTTTATTGGATAAATACTAATTATGCTGATCTACATGTTTAATATATATATTTTTAAATGATTTTACTTTAATATTAGTGTATTGTTTCAGCCTTTTAGAATGGTAACACCAAACACTTTCTCACTGCACTAAGTACCTTTGAAAGGCCACAAGGTGGCAGTAACCACTACCAGAGCATAAACCTTGCAGGAAGCCTTCAAGAGTCCAAGACAGAAAACCAACATTGCAGATTGATTCTATACTGTGTAAGGACAGCCCCTCTGTTATTCACTGTCTATCAATTTAATTTACCTTTTTCTTCTCTTTCCTTCTTTCAGTCCTAGAGACCGACTACCGTCTTCCGCTGGAAACCTGCAGACAACTTATCTTCGCTGAAGACGTATCCATTAAGAGGGACTTTTGATGTTATCACAGAATAGTTTTTGTTTTGTCTACACTTCTTGCCCAGCCCAATGTATCTTGATCCCTCCATCCACTCTTTCCCTCCATCCTCCCCCGTTTATTTTCCCTTGTTTGTTTCTCTATCATTTAAATCGGTTGCTTTTCTTAACTTCCATGCTTAGACTAATGGCCGTAGCGCTCTGACCCACGAGCAGACAGAGCCTTTGCTCTCCTCGCTGCGGAGACTTCAGGTAATGCCCTGGTTGTTTTAAAGTTTAAATTATTCAGCAGGCTAATACAGAGAGACAAGACACGTCTAATGCTTTTAAAATATCTTTCTCTCTCTCTTTCTACTAGTCCATCTTTATTGAGTTTGATGAGGACTCTTCAGGGACTATGAGTCCCTTTGAGCTCAGTCTGGCACTGCAGGCCGCAGGTGTGCACAGGGGCACACACGCGCACACACGCACACACACACACACACACACACTAATGTATCTCATCTCAGAAGATGTTGACTAAAAGTAGTCAAAATCACTTCGAGCTTATTACAGAAACTAGATTTACCATTTATCCAAACCTTTATCAAAGCCCTCTCTCTCCTCCCAGGTATGCAGATCGAGGGCCGGGTCCTGCAGATGTTGTGGGAGAGGTTTGGATCTGGGGAGCTTGACCTGTCCTTCAGCGGCTTTGTGTCCTGTGTCACCAGGCTGCGCAAGCTGTTTGGTTCGTTACCACAAACACACACACACACACACACACTCTTTGTTACTAATCACATTATATTACACTACTGCATTACACAGTGTTTTTTTTAGGTTGTTAATCGACTTCTTTATTTTTGTTCTTACTTTGTTACTTTACAGCTTTGCATGAAGCAGAGGACAGCCAGGAAGTGAAAGACAGAGGAATAAATGCTGTGAGTAACTACGTTTTTTAAAATGTGTGTATAACACGCAGGCTACTACTAGCATCACAGAGACAGGACAAAGCTTAACAAATAAAACTAGTAACAACAACCATATAAGAACAAAAAAAAAGAAAACACATCCGAAGACATCCATACAGAATCATCTCCTTGTGTAATCCTCTGGATAACCAGAGCTTCTTTATACTTTTATTACATTTTTTACGACGTGGATGTCCCTATAGGGCAGTTAGTATATGGAAACATGGCCCTGTTCTGCCTGACCTCTATCGTCTGCCCACCATTCCCCTACAGTGGCTGCTTCAGTTCCTTGCCATCTGATCGCCTTATGTGGGGTCTCTCGCCTGGACACAGCAGGGGCGTTCCGTTTCCCCCGGACCACGGTGACGCTGTGTCTTCGTCTCTAAGTCAAGACCCACACACACACGCACACCCCCCTGCACACACTGACCTTTGGCCCCTGTCAACCAGAGATTCCTTGTGGTCTCAGCATCTTATCACACTAGCTATGTTGGTCAGTATCACTTCCTGCCTGTTTGACCTGACTACCACAAAGCAGAATCTAGGTTTTCTTCTGACGCAAATGCTTGTTTCTATTCTAATAGGGAACACAATTTAGTTATCTCCTGATTACACTACAGTGCCTGCATCTGTAGTATTTGTAATTATATTTCATATTATTTACTGTATAATCTCTATGCTTTTACTATCATGTCATATAGAACATTAATTTAGTAAAGCTTAGAATAATAGAAGTTGTTTTAAAATATACAACGTTATCTCTTAACAAAGTATAGGTTGGGACGTAGATACCTTGCAGACGACAAACCTACAAAACGTAATAGAAATGTAAACCAAATTGTAATAACAAAATAAATCTTAGAAAGTAAAAAGAATATTTACTTCAGTTATGCTCATTTAACACATTTAAGTTAAGAAAAAAATATATAACAACATTCGACTATTTCAAAGTTTTTATTTCATTAAAACTAAAATACCTACAACTGAAAAAGATACATTAGGCACTCGTACATTAAGTTCACATCATTACAGCTACAATTATGTGTTGGTTGGTCAAAAACATTCCACAATGTCTAAATATGGGTCAAAAAGGACAATTATGAGTCAATATCTTGTGTGACCACCAGTTGCCCGGTACAGTCCAAGGCAAGATATCTCATTTGTATTTGAGTCGATGAAGTCATTGATCGTGATTGTAGAATGTTGTCCTACTCGGCCCCGAGCCGTTGGTGGATGTTGGCAGGAAATGGTCCAATCTGCTACATGCGCACACAACATTCCAAGCTTTCTCAATGGGCGATATGTTTGGTGAGCGTGAAGTTTGAAGGCCATGGAAAACTGAGCCATATTGGTGAAAAGGTGGATTATGGTAGAGAAATTGAAATTCAATATTTTAGCGCCAACTCTACCAGACACGTCTTTTAAAGAAAAAAATAAGAGTGCGTTGATCAAGCAGTAAAATTTACAATTTCATACATGATGCCTGTCAGAAAATGGGATGTTGATGATCTGCATGAGAAAAAAAAATGTATCATTAACTCGAGCTCTGTTGTAAAATACAAAGAAAAATGTAGCTTGTCACACGTGACACGTGTATTGTGCATTAATACACAGAAACACACACAGTGTGTTTGCGACGTGCCCTGGTGAGAGTGATGTCTCAGCAGCACTGCACGCACCGTCTCTATTCTTATCACATTGACGCCACGTACAGCGTCAACGCAGACTCGCCCCCTCCTCTGCTATGTTCCCTCACTCCATCCATCGCTCGCTCTCTCCTGTGCTCCCTCTCTCTGGTAACTGTCTCAGTCTCACAATCTGCCTCCTCCTCCTCCCTGTTGCCTACTGTGCTCTCATAGTCACTCACACACACACACACACACACACACACACACACACACACACACACACACACACACACACACACACACACACACACACACACACACACACACACACACACACACACACACACACACACACACACACACACACACACACACACACACACACGTATGCTCTTCTGCTGTCCTATGCCGTCCTTTCTCCTGTCGCTACTATAAATAGAGCCCGAGCTCTCACACAGCTTCCTGCTCATCACTAGGTGACTACACACAGGTTGCCCTCGGCAACGGTCCATCTACCTAGGGAGTGAGAGAGGGATGGAGTAAGACGCTCATAAGGGAGAGAATGATGGAGGGAAGATAATAAGTTGGGGGGGGGGGGGGGATGTATGTAAAACCTTTTTTTTTTTTTTTACCTGACATTTTCTGTCTTAATCTCTTTCCTCTTTGTCCTCCCTTATACTAATCGTCTCCTACTTCAGACCAGTAGCTTACAGTAGTGATCTGGCCTAGAGTGTTGTAAAAAAATATATATATATCATCCAGCTCGAAGTGTAAGTGACTGTCACATAGGTGCCTCTTCCCCCCTGGCATAAAAAAAACCCGTCCTTGAGACACCTAATCTTAGGTATACAGATAGACAGACACAGACAGGCAGAAGGATAGATAGGCTGACACACACTATGACATGTCTCTCACCTAGTGGTTGTATCAGATGGAGCGACAAAACTGCACACAGCTATTACACATCACCTGGGTGAATCATCCCCACTAAAGCCTGGATGTGAATCATTATTCTCTTTTCACCGGCAGTACCTCAAGTCGTACCTTGTTTGTCATTACCCTACAGAACCCCACTACCCCATCCCCAAACACACACACACACGCACGCACGCACGCACGCACGCACACACACACTTCTGACGTTCCTTTACTCCCTCTAAGAACCGCCAGCTGCGCCTCTAACTACCTCACATACTCCATGTGGGCCCATCTGCCTCGCCCCCCCCCCTCCCCCCCACCCTGCTGTCTTGTGGGAATGTAATGACTCGCTGACAGCCATGGCGTCTGTACATGGAGGTGCAGGTATTTTTGGGCCACGGCGACGGGGGCGGGCACAGGAATAGTGCTGGAGTTGTAGCGTGGCGTGTGAGGGTGGGAGCCGAGGAGCGGGTGCTGTGAAACGTATACAGCCGTGTGGAGGGAAGAGACACTGGACAGGTTGCGTAAGCTGGCTGCCAAGCTCCATATTAAGCCGCGGTTCACACATCCACGCATAACGTTGACGGGAGTACTACCATCTCAGTCGTCAGAGCCTGGTGTATTAAAAGATATGTGTCTGTGTGTGTTATCACGGGATTCTGTTTTTATTTACAAGGCGAATTACAGGACGCCTCGTCTTTCGCTCTTTTCCTCCATAATCACAGGTGCGATATTCATTTATCAGACGACAACACCACGTTTATCAATGGCAGCTTGGCAGCGATTACTTGTGCTGTGATAGTCCAGTGACTGATTCAGTGAGGCACTGACTACTGAATGAAATGACTGACTGTGTGGTAAATGCCATGTGAATCTGATCGTGTTAGTCAAGCACTTGGTCATAGAAGCTACTTCGTAAATTTTTTTTTACTTTTCAGAGAAGACAGTGAGCTGTCTACCTAGTTTACAACAGTCCTGCTAACTGAAAAATATATTGTTTAATTATTATTGGTCAATTGAAAGTTATAACTAGAAACCAATTTTAACCAAGCTTGATAAATTGAGCAGCTCAAGGCTATTACACTTTAAAGTGTAAAAAAAAATTAAAAAAAATAATAGAGTTGCGTGAGTATCCATGTCTTTTGTAAGCTACCATGAAACCGTTTGGACCGCAAATCCTCCACTTAAATCACAAGTTAGCTTTAAGGCCTACAATCTAGGCCTATTCATCTTATGATCTGGCTGGTCAACTATAGTTAACGATATGACATAAAAATCTGTATCTTTCACGTCTGCACAATCTCCGTAGGCATGTTCAGTAATGCACCTCTACTCTTTCAAATGACTGCACTTTCATGTCAGGTTCCTGTTGAAAGGTCATCTCCGTGCCTTGATACAGCTAGTCTGCACGGTTTGAATAGATACGTAGGATGGATCAACGCAGAAGAGGGAGACAGCTGAGAAGGATGGGTAGATGGTGGTGTGATGGGGGAGGGGGGGGGGGTGACAGGTAAAGCAATATGGGGATAAGGGATGTGAATTTAGCACTGTTCGAGCGGTGTGTTGGTGAGAGAGCTGAAGCAAAGAAAAGGAGGGGTTTGATGAGCTAAGCGGGGTGAGTGTGTGTGTGTGTTGGTGAGAGAGTTGAAGCAAAGAAAAGGAGGGGTTTGATGAGCTAAGCGGGGTGAGTGTGTGTGTGTGTTGGTGAGAGAGTTGAAGCAAAGAAAAGGAGGGGTTTGATGAGCTAAGAGTGTGTGTGTGTTGGTGAGAGAGTTGAAGCAAAGAAAAGGAGGGGTTTGATGAGCTAAGCGGGGTGAGTGTGTGTGTGTTGGTGAGAGAGTTGAAGCAAAGAAAAGGAGGGGTTTGATGAGCTAAGCGGGGTGAGTGTGTGTGTGTGGTGAGAGAGTTGGTGAGAGAGTTGAAGCAAGAGAGTTGAAGGAGGGGTTTGATGAGCTAAGCGGGGTGAGTGTGTGTGTGTGTTGGTGAGAGAGTTGAAGCAAAGAAAAGGAGGGGTTTGATGAGCGAAGCGGGGTGAGTGTGTGTGTGTCGGTGTGTGTGGGTAAAAGTGACGATCAAGACCCAGAGAGGTATGCTGCTGATCCGTGCGTCTTGACGTGCGCAGCGTGCTCACTGACCTCACTATCTTGTCTTCCCCCACACACACTCACTCATAGAATCTGTCTCTCTCTCCCACTCACTGTCTTCCATTCCAGTCTAAAAAATAGGGCATCCCTTATGAAGACAGAAAGGGAGGGAGTAGAGGGTGAAGGGATAGCAACAGAAAGGAGACTAATGCTGTGTTCGAAATCGCCTACTATGCATACTTAACATACTACGTTTTCACGAAAATGAGTACGCAGTATGTCAACGGTACATAGTATGTGAAATTTGAGTCTGGAAAAAGTTCCCTGACGACATACTCAAATTGGGGAAATGTTGAGTACCCAAGAGAGGTTACTAGACGATGGTTCATGCCCCAAAATGCAATTCGGCAACTTCCGCCGAGCTGTGACACTATTACAAAAATGCCAGGGTTTTGGTCACATGTTCCAGTTGTGTATACTAACAATATAATCGAATCTTTGAAAAAAAAGTAGTATTCTAGATTTCGGTTTACGTAGTCAGTATATGGTATGTACTCATCGAGTATGTAGTAGATAGTATTTAAGTAGGCGATTCCAAACACAGCCTGAGACAGCAGAGAAAGAGGGACGCATATGGTAACAGAGTGGGGGGGAATAATCAACTTGGCATTCTCCACCCTCATCTCCTCCGCCTCCTCTCCTACCAACCCCTCTCTCTCCCTCTCTCTCGTCTCTCTCTCCCGCTCACTCTCTCTCTTGTCTCTCTCTTGTCTCCATCTCGCCTCTCTCTCTCTCTCTCTCTCTCTCTCGTCTCCATCTTGCCTCCCTCTCTCCCTCTCTGCCTCACTGTGTCTGGCAGAAGTCTTGCTAAAACTAAGCTGGGTTTAACGCGCTGCCTTTGTCTGAGTCACTAAGTGCTGAGGTACACTAAAACCCCGCTGACTGCGTTTAACTCTGGTCATCCACACCCCCATGCAGCGCACCATACAATAGAACACTCCCTTCTTATGTCAGCCTCTCGGTGCTGACGGCTGTGGATTCACAGAGGCAGAAGAAGAAAGGCGATTGAAATGACAGCGTGACGCAGTCGACCAGTATAGACACAGAAATCTATCTGAAGGCATTCCCCAAGTCTATATTTACACATTTAAACATTATATTATGAAGCACTTTGTAAAAAATTGTTGAATATGTGACAGATGTTTGAGCTTTTGTTATGCTATTCATTTGACTTTATTGCTCTTTCAGAAATAAGATCCTATCCATCCTCCCCGTGTCTTCCTGGGGAGAAAAGGTGCAGGTGTTGGTAACACAATAATGGGGGAATTGAAAAAGCAAGTTGAACTTGTTCTGGTACGAAAGTGAACACTAGTAAAGGGAAATCGAAGTATGGCTAAGGCTAAAACGTGTGACACTGACATGTTACCCTACGCAAAAGAACAGATATTATAAGAATATCCTTCTACAAACTCTCCTCTTGTACCACTTAACCACAATAGCAACCAATCCAATTGGCATACAACTAAATTGCAACTCTACATGACGCGCGGACAGATCTTCAACAAGACAAAGCTATCTCATCTCGCTGTGGTTCATCAAACACTGACGTGAGAGAACGAGCCAGTTCCTCGTTCCTGCACCACAAACAACGTATCCTCACTTGACGCTATTTACTGCTGTTGCCTTCCCCACCAGAGAACTCCACAAGGGCCGACAGCCGTGTCTGTCTGGTCTGGCAGAGAAAGGTTCATAATGGGACCATGCAAACCCCCAGAACACACACACACACACACACACACACTCACTCACTCACTCACTCACTCACTCACTCACTCACTCACTCACTCACTCACTCACTCACTCACTCACTCACTCACTCACTCACTCACTCACTCACTCACTCACTCACTCACTCACTCACTCACTCACTCACTCACTCACTCACTCACTCACTCACTCACTCACTCACTCACTCACTCACTCACTCACTCACTCACTCACTCACTCACCACCACCACTCACTCACTCACTCACCACCACCACTCACTCACTCACCACCACTCACTCACTCACCACCACCACCACCACTCACTCACTCACTCACTCACTCACTCACTCACTCACTCACTCACTCACTCACTCACTCACTCACTCACTCACTCAATGCGCCAAGTATAACATAACACACCAGACAGCAACAGAAATGATCTCACACTTCTTTTAGGAACTCCAGATGTTACAGTTTGTTTTCCTAAGACAAGATCTCTAGACACAGTGAGAAGGGTATCCCTGATCTATCTATATAGGACTTTTGACAAGCAACTGTAATCAGGACATTTAGTATGCTATATATTCCTTTTTGGGTAAGGTCAGTGAAGTAAGACTTTGCAGTGACAAAATACAAGTAATTTGTCATATAGTGAAAAGGGCCCCTTAAGATAGAATATATAGACTAAAGCCCATACTGATGTCCTTTATGAGTTGAAAAGTGTAAGGGGTCATTCGGAGTTTGCAGATGTTTTACCTTATTAATATCAGCTCTGCTGTATATTTTAGTTAATAAAAGTTATAAAAGCCCTGTTTGCTTTGGCAAGCAGGATAGCCCTTTAACTTTGCCAAGAGAGAATTACTGGATTTGAGAGAGCAGAAATGGAAGGAGGATCACGGTAGCGAATGTTCCATGCCTTAGATTGTCGGCAGCAGATGTTACAATTAAAGTACCCTTGGCTGCTTAGCTGACTAGCGCTAACCACGTAGGCTGCTGCCAACAGTGCGTCTCAAAGTCGTCAACTCTTTGATAAACCTTTTCTCCTTAGCTGAGCCATCTGCAACTGACAAAAACACAAGAGGAGTGCTCTAGGGGAAAAGTCGTTACGATAAGAACACAATTGAGGTCAAATTTCTTTCAGTGAAGTGGGGAAAGCCTGTGCAAATGGTTATGTAATGTTGCAGGGTGAGCAGCCAAAAAGGGCGTAAGGGCCTGGCAGTTGCCTAGTAACAAATATTTTGGGCAGAAAGACAGAGCTGACAAGTTGCCACAGATATAGAATGAAGTAGAATGGACAAAGTTTAGATCCAAGAGTGCTTGGGCACTTAAGATGGCTGTCCCATGGCTTATTGCATTTTACCACGGGTAACAAACACACGTACATTAAGTTCTTGTTGGCTTTGCTTTGAAAAGAACACTACACATGTTAATGAAAGGAACTCTTAGAATGGTCTTACCTACTATTTCTAATTCTGTACATGTTCCACCCCTCTACAAAAAAAATGGGCAGTCCTCATGAGCACTGTGCAAGTCGGTAGCTTCCTGAAAATACGCTAAGAGACAGGGAGGCGTAAAACAAAGAACACAGGACATAAAAAAAACATTATGCATGTATTTAGAAGGGTGAACCAAAGTCCATATTAACATTAGCTTGCTACTGGAAATACTTTTTTTTGCATTCACCATGTAAGATATTTGAGTAGGAAATCCACACCAAACTACACAAACTAAAGCTCACACAACAGCTTATGTTGCACACAGGAGGAGTCCGGAGAGTTGTCACCACAAACAGATGAGAACTTAACATTAATTAAGTCAAAGGTAGAAGATTACTGGACTGTGGGGTTTCATGTTCCTAAACTCACAAATAGAGCTGAGGAATGTGGTACAAACATAGATTGCCTGGGGGAACCAATGGCCTGTTTTGTTGTTTGTTTTCCTCCACAACATCAGCAGCAACAAAACCCTACAGTCACATGAGAGGAGATAGTCATGGGGCTTCCTGGTTTTGCGGAATGGCTGACAGTCGAAGTGTATAGGTAAATTAAGTTGATTTGCTTATCAAATCTACTAAAAACATTTATTTGAATAGAGACAGGATTTTCCAAGACTAGAAATGTAGAAATGTACCGTTTAGTTTTAGCGGGCAGCAACGTGATTTTATTTAGTCCTGGCCACATTTTTTAAACAACTGGAAACCAACAGTTTTATAACTGTCAGATGATTTCTGAAATACAGCTAAATTATGTGTACAGACTATATTTAAACACACACCCAGACTAGCTGTAGCTAACTGGCATTATCTGCTTTTCTGAGTAAACGAGCAGGATCTATATTATCTGCTGACAGTAGAACTACACTTAGTCTACAGTTAACAAGACTCACTGACATTAGCTAGACGACGCGGTCTTTGCGTTCTGCTCTAGCCAAGTTTACGTCGGTTAAATAATCCAATGCGTAGTGGACAGAAAATAACATGAAACCGTTTGCTTTCAAAGTTATCTTAAAGACACTTGCGCAAGCACACAACAACGCGAATATGACTAGTGGTACTACCCATGCTAAGCTAGCCAGCGCAGGCTGATATTTTCGAAAATATGAGCCTTCGCTAGCTATCTTAGCATGGGTTAGCCTAGCCGAGTATTCTAATGAAATGTAAGCCTAGGTGCTAAAAACAAAACATCTACGGGGACGAATACATTACATTGGGGTTTTGGAGAATGTGAAGTCACAACAGCCCTGTGAAATAGGTAGAATTATAGCAACACAAATCTAATAGTGCGATTACAGGAAGCCATGTTTTGCCAGGACTAGCGCAGCTGCATTCTTTTACCCCCCGTCACTCAGAACTGGTTGCCACGGAAACACGTTGCTATGCGACAAAACAAAAAAAGACTGCTAGTACGTTGTATCCAAGACAACGGAACGTTGTATACAGACGCTGCAGACCCAGAAAGCACATGCTTTACGACAAACAACGTTTGGGTAGTTTTCAAGCTATTTTAATCTATTAATTTATTAGTATTTTCAAATTACTGTACACTATATCTGCAGAGATCTGTCTTTTTTCACTAGCCTCCTTTCAATGATGACTAGTTTAATTTACTGTAATAACCAATTTATAAATAGGCTAATTAATATTTTGTCTTTCTTTCTCTGCCTTCTGAACAAATGTAATGTCAAATAAATAGTAATATCTTAGAATTGCACAGTCCAGAGAAGAAGACCTGGATCTAGCAGAATGATCGAATGCTGCCAACTGCTCACCTCATGATGGTTATTGTCGTGACATCACACACCACAATAGTTCCCAAGCATCAGTTTATTCGGCCCAGATTACTCATCTCGATTGAACACCGGTAACTAACGGCAGCATTGGACAGAACGTTCTCCGTAGCGCCTCGCTAGTGACGTTGTAGAGCTGCTGACTAATAAATTGTTGTTATATTCAACCCTCTTTCTATTCACTCCTCTACATATTGAATACAAGCATTCCCGCCCTGTGACATTTTTTTTACTTCACAAATAAACGTATTCCTTATCTTTCATTCATGACTTTCCACCCATTTTTCCCGCATTTGTCTGTTTTCAATCCCCCACCTCCTACTTGCCATATTCTACTTGGCGCATGTACATGAAGAGTGTAGGCTATTGAACAATGAATCATTTCTCTGCTCGAGTTGGGCAGAGGATGTCTGCGGTGACAGCAGATTATTTCCGTCAATGCTGCCCACTGTCCAATGCTGAATGATGCTGCCTCGCAATCTGTTTACATATTTTTAAAACGTTGTGTGAGGTGGTTAATTAAACTGTCTTTTTTCATAGAGACGTATCTATAATGAAAAGTAAATGCAGACCCTGTAGGTAAACTGGTTAGGTTTTAAGACTACTCCTAAACAAGAAAGATGGGGACATATCTTCCTTTACAAGAGGCCTAATTATCAAAGGAAAACACATGTGCCACCAAAATCATATCGCATGTATGTACGATGTAACAAGGGAATGGATTTATTTGAGCGAGCAGGATATGCAGGGCTTCCCCCCTGCAATGGAATTCCGAGGGCGTGGCAACCGCCCCGTGAGAAAGTTTACTCAAGAGGATTTCCTCTAATCTACGGGATTCCTTCCTCAGCAACACCGCTGGTTGCATAATCATATGGCCAAGAGATCAAATTTAAAGCACATTTAAATTAATCTTACAATGTTTGACACGTGGAAATCACAACCAACGTGTTTTAAAATGGTTATTCCACGTTTAAAATATGAAAGCAAAACAACGTCATGTCAATATTGATCAATGTCTGATAATTGAGTGATCAATACAATGAACACATAGGTTGTCGTAGGCCTAGTAGCCTATTTACTAAAGTAATTGTCGGGAGTTTAAGTAGGCTATATTGCAAGGCCTAGGACAATTGTATCAACGGTTACTTTTTAATTTCTCGAACTTGTATATTTGTATTAGGTAATTGTCAAAACATGTTTTAAATTGTTAGACTTGTAGAAATATCTCGTGGCTGTGATAGTAAAAGAAAAAAAATGTATTACTACCCGTCCGCGAACACATTTCAGTGGGAGAGGGATTCCCTCAACGTCACCCTGGATACCAAACAAAACATAAGCAGCTACCCCATATATGGGCATGTACGTCAGCGGAACTCCAGGCGGGGCTTAGAGAAGGACAAGATCATTATGGTTCGCTCGTAGCTAGATGTATTCATTCATAAGACAAGACCTGCGACTGGACTGTGACACTATAACGCTCGTCAGTTTTTAGTTTGAACATTGCAGACTGTATGCTAGTCTACTCGGATATATAATTGGAGACAAAACGGACTAAGGACAACTATTTGCGGATTTAAAGTTGGACCGAGGAGTTTTTAACATCTGGGATTAGGACACTTTCCCTACTTAGGGAACAGGACTGGCTTCTTCATGCAACTTTTTTGGAAAGAGACAAAGAGCACCTTATCCGAGAACACCAAGAAAACCAGCAACGGTAAGTTGTGCAGATCTTTTAACATACAATTTGGGTTAAGTTTTCCAAGCAGTTCAAATAGAAGAGCAGATTGAATTAGCCATAACTGCAGTAGCCTACAACGTTCAAGACAATGTTTAGCCAAAAGTATTCTAACTTTAGCAAACTATGTAATTACAGTTTAACGTCAACAGTCTGTACCTGTGTCACCTTGTTTGCCGCTGCACTACCGCCACAGGTGACACCACACTTTTTCCGGAAACTGTAGGTTTCTCGGTTTCTCTTGGCCCCCTCGGGGAAATGTTCCAAAGCTTCCCCGGTGACCTCGATACTGGATCCCGTGGAAGTTCATCTCCATCTATAGAGTCTCAATACCTTTCATCCGTGGACTCTTTCGGGAGCCCGCCAACTACCAGTGCACAACAGGTAAGTCGTTTCAAGACTTATGCGCCAAAGTTGTCACCCCTTGCAATGAATCATTCAAATAAATAATGGTTTCAGAGTTCAAAATAGAACATTAATGAACGGAAGGGTTGTATGTCACCGTATTGATAGCAATTTAACAATGTGCACTAACATGTAATTGTCCACGTATATCATTTTTAATTCTAGTTTATGTACAAATGGCACATGTTTGGGAAGATATTTGATTACAAACGTATGTGATTGGGTTAGACTAACCCCACAAGCACTCATCATTGCCACTATTACCTTGTCTTTGAATAGCCTATTTCATTGAATGCTTGTATTTCATTGTAGTAAGGCTCGCAAATCACTGTATGTGAGTCGGGCTATAGCAACGTGGTAAATTTACAGCACGCCGCGCAACGGATGACAACGCTCAGAAACTCTCCTACGTATGCACAAACAGCTCCGCCTTTGCCTTCCTCTCTCCACGCTTCTTCTTCGGTCCTCGGTGTGACGTAAATGCGTTCTATTTTGGAGTGTTACGTTGCGTTGCTAAGGGGAACACCGGGGGTGTGACGGGGGAGGAGGAAAGAGGAGGGGTGACCCATTAGAGAGATTTGATTGGTTGAGCGGGTTGCTTCATAGCTGATTGTCGTTTATCCATGCACCCTTTGAAATGAATATTAATGACACTCCCAAACTGCATCACTGTTTGCCTCAGGTCTAAATAAAGCAGGGATAAGGGATAGATTTGTCCACTGAAACCTATCATTATACTAAAACGTTCAAGCACAACTATTTATGTAATGTTGTTGCCTGCCTAAATTCTGTACAGTCCAACTTCTGCTTACATTCTATCATTCATTAGATATTTTTATTTTATTGCTATGATTCAAAATGTGTTAGTCTCTATTTTAAATGTTTGATACATTTTATCTACGCTAATTTATTTTTATTTTTTTTGTAAAAGATGCATAATACAGACTGTAGGAACATCCCTAAAAGCCAGTCTTTGTTTAATTTTAACACGTTCCCTCCGATGCTCCTGGTCTTGGTCCGAATATTATTGCAATATTTTACAGTTTCACTCTCTGTGCTGTCTCTCCCAGGAGTGTGTGTCTGCTGGGGGCGGTTTAACTGGTGTAGGCATTGGGCCTGGGGATAACGTTGGCGGCGTGGACATGCCAGGCTCCTTTGTGCCTACTGTCACAGCCATCACCACCAGCCAGGACCTGCAGTGGCTGGTGCAGCCGACTCTCATCTCCTCCCAGGCGTCTGGGCAGAGTGGCACCACAGGGACATCCACCATGACCATGCCTGGGTCCCTGGTAGACCCATACGACATGCCTGGCCCTAGCTACGCCACCGGGTCTGGGTTCACCCCTCTCACTTCTGACACTCTGGCCCCAGCACCAGGCCCCATGCGTCAGTCTAGAACCCGCAGTCGCCGCCAGCGGGAAGAGTCTGTGAGTGAAGATGGCGATGTTGGTGTGTTAGTAAGTGTTTGTGCTTGTGCCGTTTTTTCTGTTGTTGTTCTTCATATATGTGTACATAGGTAGCAAAAAAAAATCTTTGATGCTCCTGGTCGATCTACTCTCTCTGTTTTTGTCACCAAATTATGTCACCTATAAGAAAGCCGATTATCATTTTGTTTTTGTCATCAGACGTTAAGAAAAAATGTCACAATCCAATATAAAACAACATTTTCTCTTTCTTTTTTGTCCTTCTAGCTGAATCCAGAAGAAGCAGAAAAGAGGCGTGTTCGTCGTGAGAGGAACAAGTTGGCTGCTGCCAAATGCCGAAACAGACGCCGTGAACTCACTGACAGACTGCAGTCGGTGAGCTTTGCCACACTCAGTCAAAATGACAAATTATTGTAACTGCATGGTACTCACACACATAGTGAGAGGTGTGTGTGAGTAATGCCACGCAATGTGTAGGGTACAAGGTAATTACTGTATACTTCTGGTTAGTGTAAATTGTTCACACAGTACTTGCAGTCTAATTAGCTATTTTACACATAAGAGCATGTATATTTTAATACAGGGGAGGAGATTTGCGTAGCAAGCTATTTCTACAAGGGGGGAAAAGTGCATCCACCTCCACAGAGACTAAATTAGAACTTCCGTTTATCCAACCCACTATTCCCTTCTCACTCTCTCGCTCTCTCTCTCTTTCTCTCTCTCGCTCTCTCTCTCTCTTCCATTTGCCTGTCCTCCCCCTCTTCCCAATCTATCTCTATTTCTCTACTTTCTATTCCACTTCTCCCTCTCCCAACTTCTCTCCGTGTAGGAGACAGACGTCCTGGAGGAGGAGAAGGCCGAGCTGGAGGCGGAGATCTCAGAGCTGCAGAAGGAGAAAGAGAGGCTGGAGTTTGTCTTGGTGGCCCACCAGCCCAGCTGTAAGATTCCCTACCAGGACCCACTGCAGCAGCAGCAGCCCCAGCCCCAGCAGCAGCAGCAGCAGCAGCAGCAGCAGCAGCAGCAGCAGCTCCCCCTAGCCCCTGTCCAGCTTTCTCAGCAGCCCTCAGTCTCCATCGTGGGCCTGACTATGAAGGAAGACACTTTCTTCCTGCCTCCACCCTACACCTCGCACACGGCCGCCACGCAGCCACAGCAGCCCATTCAGCAGCAGCAGCAGCAGCAGCAGCAGCAGCAGCAGCCTCAGCCTCCGCAGGGGTTGATGGAGGAGGTAGCATTTTCTAGTTCTTTCTATGGTTCAAGCGAGCTACCGCCGGGCGAGCCGTGCCTGATGGCAAGCGACGGTGGCGGTGTTGGTGTTGGTAACCATGCCGGTATGCCCGCTGGCAGCTACAACCCCTCATACACATCTTCATTTGTGTTCACCTACCCAGAGGCGGCCTGCGGGGTCAGTGCCAACCAGAGGAACAGCAGTAGCGAGCAGTCGTCCGATTCCCTGAACTCCCCCTCTCTGCTGGCGCTATGACTGACCGAGAGAGACACATGCACATATGACCACACCCATTCGTACACGCCCCTTAACTCGTCGCACACTCTCTCGCCAGAAGTAGAGACACACTTGTACATGCACACATATGAGCCAGATCAGTCAGACATATTCAGTCAAAAACATTCCCTCACAACTGATGGAATCGGTGTATGTAAAAGCGGACATGTATTTTAAACGTATCCATACAATCAACCACACGGAGTTATTCAAAGTCTGAGATTGAACATGACACAAAAGACATAAAATTAATTCAAATTCATATTCTCTGCCAGGGGATGTCAGTTAGCCTTTGACCATTCCCTTCTGACTGAATACCCTTGTAATTGAACAATCAAACCTCCACGTTTGATAGGAACTGTACATACAGTAAATAGCCAAATGTTCACTTTACAATCCCTCTATAGCACTTAATACTCCCGCCTCGGTCGATCCTCTTGCTCACTGCTCCTTTTCTTATATCTGCGGTCCCCCGCTGCCCACCCTCTCCATGCTTAATGTATCTGTGCGCAAAGGGAAGAAGGGGCGGGGGGGAGGGGACACAGACTGCCGACGTTTTGTTGACCCCTGCTTCCCCCATCTTGCTCGGCTCCTTCTGCTTCATAATTTTTGCTGGGACTTGGAAAGTCAGGTTGTATCAGCCAGCCTCTGCAATCTCTCTTGCTCTCCTTTCTTTCTTCTTTTTTTTTTTCTTCTTTTTTTTTTATATTATCCTGCCGTCTACCAACATGACTACCTGTCTACCCTCCATCTATCTCCCCATCTTTGTTTCTCCTACTCTGTCTCTTTGTGTCTCTCTATCTCTATCTCTCTCTGAAGTCTTCGAACTCCGAGAGCCCGCGGACCCCTGAGAGCCCCTGGAACCTTGACTGAGCACCAGCCCACCTCTTACGCCCCCTCAAATCCCCAACACGGATATGGACGCAGCCCCCCTACAGATGAGCAGTGTAAGATCAGACAAACACATAGACCAAAAACTACTTATATATACACACAGACACACCAGTTAGTAGGTATGTTTAAATAAGAGGATTTTAAAATAATTTAAAAAAAGACAGATGACGAACACAAATGCAAGAGGGAATGCATTTCTCTCTTTCTTCTGCTGAGCCATTTTTGGATGTTCAAGCCCCCGAGATATTGAGCGGACTTATGAGGGTGGTGGTCGAGATGAGATGAGCAGGAAGGCAGAGGCAGAGTGAGAGAACAGGTTTAAGTTGAGAGTGGGAGTCTCAGAGAGGGCAGTGGAAGGAAAGTTGAATCCTTCCCTTTCTTGGACTGTGACCAGGGAAACCTTACGTTGAAGACAAAGCAACAAACAAACAGATAAAAAAAACTAGAAAGAAAATCCTGCTCTTGCCAGACAGGTGACATTTTACTCATGCAACACTATGCCCGGGGTCCACATGCGCACGCTAACACAACTGCTTTCAAATATAGGAAATGTCCTCAAGTTTCTGATGAAGGTTTGGTTGAACATTTCCACTTGTTTTGTCACAAAGTATTTTCTGATGTGTTTTGTCTGGGGGTTTATGTACTATGAGTGTTAGCCTAGAAAAAGAACATAATAATGCTTTTCTTGACAGGAGGGCGCTGTTTTGGCAGGAAGCCAGTTTGCTTAGAAAGTAATTTATATGTGAACCAATGCCTTTATTAGAAATGAGACTTTGAACGATATTCAGACAACCTCTGAGCGTTGGGATCAGTGGCCCCCGTGCTCCTTTGTCTTCTTCAATGAGACATGGTGGGGTTGCGATTAATGTGAGTGTGTTGTCCACTCATTGCCACTTGGTCCCATTTCTTTCTTTCTTTATTGAGGTTGAAAAAGTAAGAGAGCACAATTCAATGACTGGACGCAGAGAGGTAGAAGATATTTGGGAGTATGTGCGTCTTTTGTTTGCCTGTGAATTTGTACAATTTATTTTCTTACTTGTTTTTTTTAAGTGAAAACTGTTATACATTATTTAGATTTCCATTTGTATGCTTTTGTCCTCTGTGCTTGCCTGTTGCTGCCAAACAAAGTTTCTCATTGTTTTTATGGGGTTGTTTCCTCATGACTTTTGCTATTATATTATTATTATTATTATTATTATTATCACATTGTAACTATTGTTGTATCTTTGTTCTTATTTTCATTTGGCAACTTCGAAGGCATGTTGTGCACTATAAAAGTTTCATATGTGTCAAAAAAGTATAATTGTAAGCCTATATGCATACATATATACAGCAAATATGTATATGTAAGTGTATGTACCATGATTGTAAAGTATGAATGTTTTCAAATCTAAGATAGGGTATTTTTGTCAATGAAGTAAAATAACGAGGTGGGTATTGATATTTTTCTAAAAGAACAAAAAATTATAATAAACTTACATTACTACCCCTTACCCACAACATGAAGCTTAATCTTACTGCCTGTGTCCAAGTATATTTATATGTTTTATGTATAAAGCACATTTTCAAGGATCGTGCATCAATGTATGTTGCAGTTGCCTTTGGTTTTATTTGTTAAATTTGTTTGTCTCTTTGTTTCTCTATGTGAGGACTGTCTTAAAGGTCACTGCCGCCTACACCTGATGCCACAACGTGATACAATTCACACCCAAAATGAGGAAAACTAGTACAATTGAATGTCAATATGCATATTAAAGTATTAAATACTGCAACATAGATGTACTGTATTAATCTTCTGTGCCGACAAATGTCCGTGGGATTCCTGTCTAAGATTAATTTCTGTGAAATAAATGTAAACTTATGATACATTTGAGATGTATTATGTATACACATAATAATGTATTTAAGATGTTTTCTATAATAGACTGACTTTCATAGCAATAATACTGTTAACATCTAGAGCATCGATTAACATCGATTCATTTCTAGGCAGAATTAACAATGAGACATTAGATGTTCATATTAATTTAAATAGCAGATCATTTAAATAAATATGTTGAGCCACTTTTACAATGTGTGCAGTGTGTAAACAATGTATGCACAGTATAATAGATATGTAGGACAATGTTATGTACATTGTAGGCGTCCGTAAAAGGTGGAATCGGGAAAGTGGAATCGCTTATCTGTTTCTAGTTTTTATATTGTATTTTTTTCAAATGATAGGATCATAGCAAGTATAATAATTTAGAGTCATATGAAGTGGTTCTCATGTTCACACCAAAGGATTTTGTGGTGCTGCAACCATATCTATTTTTTCATCCACACTGTATAAGGCAAGTTTACATATGGCATTGATAGAGTATTCCATCTCATCACTTTCCCACTCATCCACTCCAATCAATAACCATTATTTGTAAAGTGGCCAGAGAAAATAGAACGTTGAGAATGTGTATACTGTGCATGTTCTGCATGTCGAACTTTTTTTATTTTTATGTATCGAACATTAATTTTATTTTAGATATCTCTTTTATAAAAGAACAAATAATATTTTGCACACTTTAGCTTTAAATAATATGATCCCGTGTCAGTTTATTATGGATATCCAATAAGGGTCAGAGCAAGTTGTTAATAAATCCAATACACAGTGTACTGCAGATGCTTGCTTAATGATCACCTACCCCCATTGTCGGTTCTTCTTTGTCCCTTCCTCACCTAACTAACACACTAGGTCTCTCCATTTCCATCTCCTCTCATCTCAGGAAGTGGCTGTTTGTGCAGTGCATAGGCGTGTTGCCAATTTTGCCCTCACACTCTCTTAGAATTCACCCCATCACCACCTGCTGAGGATGGAAAGGTAAAAGAAGGAGAAGGGGAGCGGGTTTAGCATCATTAGAGATAGAGAGTGACAAAGTGAGGTTGTCAAAGGTTTAAGCTTGTCAAACATCTTTTAATACACTTAGTGAACCACAACAAGAAACGTGATAGATTTTTTTCCTTTGCATTATTTCATGCAACGTAAGCTATATTAAATTATTATGATCATTATTTTATTTATTTATACATGGGTAACCGACTTTAAGACCCCCCTGACTTGTAATTTTGCCATGTATCAAATGCAATACTCAAAGCCTCTGACATAAACCAGATTTAGAAATCATCCGATGTGATTAATGTAAACGCTGACAATTCTGCTGTTCCATGATGTTTCCTGGGATTTTTCAGCTACTATCAGCTTTATGTGATTATAATGAATTGTATTGCTATTCTATTCTTACAGCTCAATGTTTAAATTTCCTATTTAACCACGCATTTCTAAAGTTAAGATATGAGTTTGGAAATATATTATCTAGTGAGCAGAAAACAGCAAAAAATATATACATTCAAAATATGTAGTGTTTTGCTTGTGACTTGAGGTCACTTTTCTGCTATTGGTCTATGCAAATTCACTTTGGTTTATATTTTGTTATACCCATTGATCAGGGTTTCTGCAAAAAAAAAAAAACTGTTACATTTTTGTAACAAAAATTTATTAAGACTACTGTTAGTAATTTATTCTTGAGCCACCTTGGGACTGCCACAGCGAAAGCCCCTGGCTGGAAATTTTTGTTAAAAAAGTGTTTTTTTAGGTAGAAGGGATAATATACTTTTACCTTGAATTCATCAAGGTGCTCTACACATATCTTCCTCTGATAATGCATTTAATGTGAGTTTCTAAAATGTATGAAATGTACCGAATTCAATTGTCTTCTCTAATTCTGTAAATACAATTGACTTGTTTTCCACTCAGTTTGAACAATTGCCTTCGCACCTCTCTCTATCTTGTCTTTCACACACAAACCCACACCCGCGCGCGCGCGCACACACACACACACACACACACACACACACACACACACACTTCCCTTTTTCCCCAAACTCTATCTATTTATTTATTAATTTATTATCATACTCTTTTCTTTTCTATGGCTATAAGAATACTTGATATAGGGAGGCTTTACTCACTGTTATAGTAGATGGACTGTGAAGGACTAAACATCTTTCCCCTCAAATGATGTTCACTGTTAATGTGTCATTCAATAACCACAATGTCTAAGCCAAGGGATGCTGTATTTTATCCTTTCATATAACTTGGCCTGTATGTAGGCCTCAGTGGATCTATATCAACGAACCTGCCATCAGTATTCACCACAATATCAATATCATTAATACGTTTACATTATAATGAATATTTTTGACTTACCAAACTGTTTTGGATTCCACACCACTCACTACGCATCAATGTGGCTATTTTTTTTTACAGTAAAAGGGTAATGTAGCGCAAATAAATCCTAAATAAGTGCTACACCGTCCTCAAGTGGTGGTAACGTGTTAACGTCAATTTCAAGGGCTGTCGTCTTTACGGAAATGCCGTCACAGGCCGTGAGCAAGCCGGAATTTGACTCTCCAGTTCATCGCAAACATGGCGTCCGTGACAACAGGTGAGGGACCTAGCCTTGAGGCATAGCCGGCATGTTTGGATTCTGTGTTATAATTTAACGTGATTAGTTATACCCAGCAAACCGTATTAGAATGCTGTATCAGTTATGAAAACGGTAGCGGTGGTTTTTCAACATTAGCAGACCAGACTAGTTGTCTAGCTTCTTCTGCTAGCTAACGCTACAGTTGTAATATATCATTCGTCTTGCGCGTTAAGGAGGTAATGTTAGCTAGTTTGCTTTGAAAATGGCAGTCCGCTTCATTGTTCATGATTTCGCAATGATTACACAACAATCTATGCATTTTTTTCGTCATGAGATTAAAACTTGGGCAACGTTTAACAAAATATGCCTGACCGGCTAATTTAACCGGCTAATTTAGCTGCACTCATTTAAAATCAGTTCGCTGATGCTCTGTTGTCTACTCAAGCTAGCTAGCTGCTTAGCTTTCTCATTCAGCATTACACAAGCAATTCTTAGAACTTAAAATTACTCGAGCTTTAGCTAGCCATTTAGCTTTCTCACTTTGCTATTTATTATCTGTATTTAGTCGGGATGTTGTATTTGAACATTGTTGTAAAGCCGGCTAAATTTAGACAAAGTAGAGTTTCGGCCTGTCATCTGTCCATTGCATGGAATGACTCACTGTAGGATAAACTATAAATAACACCCTGATCTAGCCAGGCACAACATATATTGTCTGACATGAAAATGTTTAGTTAAGACTTTTCCAGGGCTTTTTCTATTTTCTTCGTGGTCCGATGGAGCCTGTAACATTATCTCTTTTAATTTGGGAAATGAATTACCTGATGGTCACTTGTGAAACATAGCCATGCTTTAGTCGTAGTTCTAATTTTAACCCTAATCCGACCCTGTCTCTAGCCACGTCAGAGTGGATCCAGTTCTTCAAGGATGCTGGGATCCCTGCAGGCTTGGCGGTCACATATGCCGTGTCCTTTGTGGACAACAGGTAATGGAAAACGTCGCTTGCTGAAAAATACTGCCTTAACATCAACCTTTTCGGATCTCAACTTTGGTCTACCCCTTTCAATTTTAACAATATTCTTTTGAAACATCTTAAATTATATTTGCTTGAATTACCTTGCTCTGAAGGTACGGTGGCTCAGTGTGTAGCACTGTTGCCTCACAGCAAGAAGGTCCTGGGTTCAATCTCCACCTGACCTAATGCATCTTTTCTGTGTGGAGTTTGTGTTCTCCCCGTGTTTACGTGGGTTTCCTCCGGGTACTCCGGTTTCCTCCCACAGTCCAAGGCAGGTTAATTGGTGACTCTAAATTGGACGTAGGTGTGAATGTGAGTGTGAGGTGTTGTCTGTCCCTATGGGTCGGCCCTGTGATAGACTGGCGACCTGTCCAGGGTGTACCCCGCCTCTCGCCCTGTGTCGGCTGGGATAGGCTCCAGCCCCCCCGCGACCCTGCATAGGATAAGCGGTATAGCTAATGGATGGATGAATTACCTTGCTCTACCTCTCAACAACATATTTTCCATCAACCTCTCTCTTGTCTGTTTTGTGCCCCACTCCTTCCGCCTCTCTTATTTTGTTGTATGCAGGATCCAGAAGAACATGTTAATGGACCTCAGTAAGGAGATCATGATGGACCTGGGCATCACAGTCATTGGTGACATCATTGGCATCCTTAAACATGCTAAACAGGTGTACAGGCAGGTGAGGCTGCAAGATTAAGACTTGGGAAAAACATACAGCACCAGTCAACTGTTTGGACCCATGTTCCTATTCAAGTGAATGGGAAAGTGTGTCCAAACCTTTGACTGGTACTGTATACATTTACTCGTTTCTGAAAGACTGTACACTGTAAAATAGTCTGTTGCAGTGGCTCTAAGAAGAAGAGATTAAATACGTCCCTGATAGTTGATTATTAAGAGTGTTTTTAATGTGTAAACTGTTTGGGTGAAGTGTCAAGAGTTCATTCATCTTAGGTGTTTTTTTATTGTGTTTTACTGAGTGTTTGTTACAACTCAGAAAAAGTGTTAATCACAAATAACTGAAAGTGCTAAATACATCTGACCTTTCCGTGTCATTGTATTTCTAGAGATGCTGGCACAGGCTCCTTTTTTATCTCACCATCAATTCGTTGCCTTTTTTTGCATAGTAAGACTGCTAGGGCTTTTGACTTTACACTTTGGCATGAACATCACACACTGTTTCATCGTTAATTTAGGAGAGCTTTGGCTCAGGCTTTGGCCTAGCACTTCCTCTAATGCATCTTTTTGGCTAATGAGTTAAATGGCGCTCAGCCAGAAAGTGTGCCGCTTTTTTTATGTACCTCTGACAGCACAGCAGTAAACTTAACGTTGCTTCCTTTTCTCTTTTGCTCTCTCCCTCTCTCTTTCCCCCCCCCCCCCCCCCCTCCTGCCTTCTGTCTCTTCTGTCCCTTGCTCCTCCTTCACTCTCTCTCTCTCTCTCTCTCTCTCTCTCGCTCGCTCTCTCTCTCCATGTGTGAACTGCAGGACATGTGCAAAATGGCCACTGATGCCATTACCTCAGGACAGACCAGTGTTCAGGCTGAGCTCAGAAGAACTGCCAATACTCGTGAGTTTCTTGTTCCCACATTACCCGCTTAAGACTCTCGGACAACCTGAGAGTGTGAATACCTTGCACTTTATTTCATTGACATATTGATTTTCACCCTCAAGACACCGTTCCGAGGATTGCTATAAGCTCATTTAGCTTCACACAGCATGGCAGTGGGTTGTGCTCAGCAACCAGCTGGTTCCAGACTACATACCACAAACATTCCCTTCTCTCTCTCTCTCTCCATCTCAATCTGAATGTGTGAAAACGTTCTTGCATGTTCCAAACCAACTCTCATTCTCACTCTCTCTGCTTCTGTCGCTCACTTGCGTGCAGCGCACTCTGTCCCCAGCCTCAGACACAGATAGTATAGAGAGAGAGCTTTTGAAGCGTAATGGTATTACGTTCGCGGTCTACTAAGAATTTCAAGGATCTCCATCTCTCCTCAGCTGCCACTCGTATGATCGCCAACGCCCTGAGCCGCGACTCTCCGCCAAACACTCCGTCCCGTCACTCGGACAATCGCCTCTCGGTGACGGTGTCCAACAAACAGGCCAAGAAGAGCGGCAAAGCAGGTTGCTACCACCGGCAGTCTTTCTTTTTCCAGTCTCCTTCTCTCTCATCTTCCTCTCGGTCACTGCCTTATCTCTTTTTAATCGAATCGCATGCCTTTTTTTGGCTTTGGCGCTTTCCTCTCAATCTCTCCGTTTCTCGTAACCCTTTCCTTCTCTCTTCAGTAGTGAGTCGGCCCGCAGACGAAGGGAACGGCGTGCTGTCCGCAACCAAGATCCGGCGAGTGACAGCGGAGATGGAAGGCAAGTACATCATCAACATGCCCAAAGGCTCCACGGCACGCACACGCCGCATCCTGGCCCAGCAGGCCAAGAAAGGTAGGCCGGCGCCGGAGGCCCTGCTTGCAAGCTACTGACTCCCAACAATACTGATCAAACTAACTCTCTGCCTGTAAAGACTAACATCGTGTCACGCACTGCCTGCAGCCAGCACCTCAAATCCAAAGCTACCCATCGGTCGCCCGGCCTCATTGTCTGCCGTCTGTCTGGTGGTAAAAAAAAAAAAAAGGATTGGCCGATCTCTCCCTGTGTACTGCTCACCTGATCATTAACCGTCTCTTTTATTGTGTGTTTGTCTCCGTCTCCTCCTTCTCCTCCATCATTATGGGGTTCTACACCAGCGCTTTTCCTGATTGGAGCACACAGCTGTCAATCTGACATTCTTTGTAACATTTGTGTTTGTTCTGTGTTGGAACAGGAGGAAAGAGGACCTCCGTGTTTGAGAGGCTTGGAGCTGAATCTAAGATGGAAGCTACTACGAGCAACAACAAGGTAAAGAAAAGCACACAAAATCACAACCCAATGCTCTTTAGAACATTTTAGTAAACATTTAGGAAGGTGGCATGTGTATTTCTGTCCCATCTTTCTGTTTCTCTCCGTCAATCCCTCCAGGCCACGGGAGTATTCAGTCGACTCGGGAGGGCAGGCGAAGAGGAGGACGAGCCGAAAGCAGGAAGGACAGTTGGAACGGAGGTCGATGAAGGTGAGGAAGACGAGGAGGAGGACGATGATGATGATGACAGCGATGGAGAAGGCTCTGTTCTCCAGTACGCTGGCGTCCTCAAGAGTCTCCCTGCCAACCCCAAAAAGGCCGCTCCCCCTAACCCCAAGCCGCGCCCCACGACCCTCCGTCGGCTCGGGGGTAAATTCAAACTGTCCCCCGTCGACTCTCCCGGCTCTTCTCCTTCTTCCTCTCCCGACGGCCCCCCGGCTAAGCTTAGTGTGCTTCAGAGACTGGGTAAGCCCCCCGCTGCGCACCCGGCCCCGACGACGCTGTCCACGCCCGCCGCAGACACCCAGGACAGCCGGGTGACCAGCACCAGACCCAAGAGCCTGGCCCGACCAGCGCTGGCCAGTCCCAAGGTCACGAGCAGCACGGGGGCTGGAGGTGGGGGGGATTGCCTGAGTGCCCAGATGGATGTTGGGTCAGTTAGTGTATTCAAGAGACTGGGCAGCAAGAAGACCTAGTACAATCGTAAATGTCCTGTACGTCCATGTCTTGCCCCTAAAAAATGATAGGTTGTGTCGCCTTTATTATTTTATTTTTTAGTCGCATGATTGTTTCGCATCCATCCGTTAATTTTTTATTGACATTGGAAGGAGTTTTTTGTGTTTTATTATTATATTCCCAGGGGAATGAAACCTTTGAAGGCTGTACTGCTTATTTTAACGTAGTTTATTAAGATCATTTAGGGATAAAGCCGAGGACATTTAAGCCAAGCTGTTTTTATTTTACTTTTACTTGCCTTGATTGTAGCTCTTAGATAGTTACCTAGAAACATATAGTTGCTTTTTCAAACGCTTTATTCTAACTCCTGGGTCACCATAAGAGTAAAATGTCCCTGTCATTCTTCATCTTATTATTTTAACTGAAACATGTACCTTAAATATGACCCATTTTCCATTTCTTGTGTGTTGTTATATTATCTTAATATTGTTAAGGCATGGGAATGGGAAAACTACAAGCCACTAAAATGTTGGTAATGTGACCTCACATCCCCTCATGATGGGACTTAAGCTGTTCTTTCCCTCACTCCTCCTTCTCACAATGCATGTCAATGTGCTATGCTAATGAGCACAATACCACATGGTTTTTTTTCTTCTAGTAAATGTGGTCTTGAAAGAGTGTCTGGCGTATGGGCAGTGTGTTATATTGACCTGCTAAAACACTGAGTGTGTTGGGTTCAGCAGAAAATATGACTGTGAGGAACATCAAATAAGCTCCATGTGTGCTTTTATACCTGAAAATGTCTGTAAATGCACCTGGGGTATGTGTAAGTGTCAATATCAAACACTGCTCTGTGACGGGATGGGAGGGAAGAGGGAGGAACCTCATCATAATCATTCACAAATGTTTCAATTCCTTTGGAAAGGATACAGAAAGAACAAGTTACAACTTTGAAGGAACATCTTATTTTTCTGGAATGATGTGTGATATATTAAGTTCACCTATACTTATTTATTACACAAAAAAGTGTATGTTACACCAACACCGTTGGCTATCATACTATTAATCACAAGGTGTTCAAAATAGCATAAGGGCTTCACATAGTTTTAGATTTTAGTAGTCCGTCGCTTTCATAGACCGTGATGGAAGGCATGTTGCATTGAAGGGGGAAGCGGTCCTCCTTATGACCATAATGCTGTCAACATAGAAATTGAACAGTCTGCCATGAGTGCAAACTAACTTCTCATCTCACTCGAAAGGGTTTAGAGGATACTTCAAGGCTGAGTTCCACTGACCTTTAATTTATCTTGGGTTCCAAATTTGGGATTGATATTCAATTCCTGTCCTTGGAAAATTGGGAACTGCTCACACAGAGCAACCTTTTCCAGAATATCCTATAGCACCTCTTTTTTGTATCAAGTGTATTTGTAGAGATTGTTAGGTTTACACCATTGCTTGATAACCTACTATGACTTTCCAAATGCCAAAATGCTGAAATTTTGTAAAACCACTTGCTCTAAAAGCAAAGACATTTTGAGTTGCATTGAAATATTTTGTTTTTGATATTTGGTGAAACATTTTGTTTCACAGAGCAGCAAGACTGTTCCACACAGTATGCATTTCCATGGTCTAATGAGACTCTTTCTTATGTTGCACCCTTGTAAAGAGGTCTGGTTTGGTATATATTGTGACCCCTGTACCTAAAGTACAGCACCAAGGTCACTGGGTTCACATTGTATTATTATTGTCTATATCTATAACGACTCCAACCAGACCTTTAGTTGTGCTGTACAGATTAGTACAATAATTGTTTAATAATCATGATTAAAAATGCAAGACAGCATGTATAGCCACAGCCCACAGGCATATCTTTTTCATTTATTGGAACCAATCTCCTTGTTTGATAAAAATGTACAGTGTCACAAATTTTAAAATTGGGGAAATGTTTCTCTGTTTTCAACAGAAAAGATGGCTATTTCTGATACAGTCAGTTTTGTGTGCTTGACTGCTTGTAACTTGGCCCCCTTTAATTAAACCAGTGTTACACAACATATATGTGTCAATATTACTTTATCTTAGGAACAGATGTTCCTCTGATCATTTATTGTTAACCTGTTCTACAGTCTTTTATAACTAAATGATGTTATTGCTTTGTGGCCCTAGAACGACAAATTGTCTGTGTATGTTATTGAACTAGTGTCCCCAAGCACAAACAAGTGTCACTCCAAATATAGCTGCATGGACCACAGCTGTTCTAGCCACCCAAAGAGAGGATTCAGAGGAGGGGACTAGACGTGGATCAGATCTGATGTTTTTTTTCTAATAGCACATATACTGCCTTAGGAACTTGTCTTTACGAAATAGACATGCTTATACCGAAAATTCGACATATAACATACAACCATATTCATAATCTGGATCGCTGTTTCCTGAATGATGTCACTCACTGTCACCTTATATGGCGACTGAAGGACCCGCCAGGAGGATAAAAGTATGGCAGCTACAGAGATGTGCAGACTGATTGTAATAATAAGTAAAAATGGAAGTAAGCTTTAGGGGGGCTTTTGCTTCTTAGGTATTATCAACAGACAACTACCATCACAAATCAATGTAATTGACACCATTGCCCCTTGAGGTCGCTCTCCTCTTTTTCCTTTTCCAAACAAGCCAGGCCTACACGCTATTCTCTCTGTAACATCACATCAAATTAATTGATTAGACCCTGAGGGGAGATAAGGATGTGTATTTTTCTATCAATCATGAGCATATGGGTTCCACAGGCACATTTAAAAATTACTAGCAGAATCACGCAGAAACTCTTCGACCATTGCCAAAAAAATGAATTAGCTTATCATTCTTTCAGGTCACTAGTCTACCCAGCATTCTTGCTGAAGATGTGCTAATATATAGACTAGTTCACTCACAAATTATTGAATGTATTCGGCTTGTGAACGTAGTCTAAAAAGATTTTCGATTCAATTGCCACTGTTCTTTGCATATGTGGGGCAACGGATCAGGCATACATCGAATTCATTTTTATCGTTCGTTTTACAGCTTTGCCTACAAGACTCAGCCGAGTTCGTGATGCTGCAACATCTCACGACTCCTGTCATTCCCACAATGCAACGCGCGCAAGCTTGTGTCCGCTGTCCGTGGTGCTGAAGCTTCGTGTACGAGAGAGGTTGCTCATTACAATCCAAGCATCCTTTAGCGCGATGGTCAAAACAATAAAATAGAGCCTGGAAGAAAATATAGTGAATTTGAGAACGTTTTGATAATTTCAAATTTTTTGCAATAATTCTTGACTACAGCTGTTATAGTTTTGGATTTTTTTGTGGGCTTATTGAACGAATGAGCCTATTTGGTTAATTTTAGCATATATTTCTCGCGTATTCTCTATTCCCGCTTCATGTCTAGCTGCCTCGCGCATTCACGTCCTATCTTGCATCCTTTATGCACAACACTCTGATCCAGTCTCCGACAAAACAGACCTTAGCGGCAGAACAGCATGGCCCGATCCAGTTGCGTTCACTGAAAGAGATGGAAGCCAAGCAGCACTCTATAAAGAGCTTGAAGAGCTACCCGGAGACGGGGGTCCGTAGCCTGGCAGCTGCTGCGGGTGGAGACAGTGGTTACAGACCCGGCTCAGCAGAGATGGAGATGGAGGCAAAGATCCAGAAAGCAATTGACTTCAAGGTGGAAGGCCACCGCTGCTACAAGGAAAAGAAATTTCGGGAAGCGATAGGGAAGTATCACCGGGCTCTTCTGCAGCTCAAGGGGATGCATGTTGTCGACGGGACCACGAGCTCTGAGGTCAACCTCCTCAACCAACCTGCGGCCAAACTTACGGAAGAGCAACGCAGAAACGTTGAGATCACAGAGATTGAATGCTATGATAGCCTTACAGGTTAGTTGACAATTTAGCTATAGTATTACATTACACCTTTTCACATTCATTCGAGAAAGTAGAGGTTGAACCTATACTCTTCTTGAGGTTCTGAACTTGAAAGGCTTGGTTTTACCAGTCTGCCAGATTTTAGCGTTTAAAGACGCTTTTATAGCACTCTAAAATAAAATAATATGCAGAAGCAGAAATCTATAACAATTATGGGTATTATAAAAGCTACGACAAACCAAACTAAATACCAACTAACCATTGAATATGCCCAATCAAAAAAGCTTTGTGAAATTTTGTTGACTTTAACCAATTGAACAGAGAAGTAGTGCACTGTGTGAAATTGTGTTCACTGTTTGGAACGTTTATACAGGTTAGGTAAGAAATCTGTTTGCCCGTCGGCTCTAAAGCTTTGTCCTTCCAGAGCGATAATAATCTCCCTTTATTTTTTCTCTTTTTCGCATCTGTTTGGTGTTGTTGTTTTCCCACCAACCCATCTTTCTGGTTGTCTGAAATACTGATAGGTAACATTGTGAAATCCATTGTTTTCTAAACTTTGGGCAATAAACAATTAGGTGATCATCTGTTTTTATAGTTGATGGAAGAGGTTAGTGTGATTGAGAGGGTATACATTCTCATGAATCCTTGGAAAAGGAATGGAAAATATTACGTGCACATTTAGAAGCCTGTGATGGTGGCATTTTTATCTACTCTGTAAACATAGACCCAGTTCTGTATTGTTACCAAACAATTTAGCATGCTCTATCAGGTCAGGTGCAAAAAAAAACAACAACAAGGGACATGCTAGCATCCTTTACCACAGGTGTATGACCATTCTGTGCTGGTCATTCAAGGCCAGCCAACCAATACCCTCATGAAAGGGCAGCATTGAGCATTATCTTTTTCCCTAATCTTTCCCTAATCTTACTTCCAGGAAACGATATTTTCAAAACATATTCCTACTTCCTGTTAATGTTTACTATTCAATGTTTTTGCTTAGGAAATGCATTCCATATTTTCAATGGATATAGGCAGAATTAATTCAAAGTTTTAACGCATAACAGAGCCTATAGGACCTCCCATGAGTAGTTATAGTTGTTGGAAATCCTTATCCTACATATCCACAGTTATTATGTTCTTTAAACAACAATAATCTGTTTAGCAACAGTTGGCAGTCTCATTTAGTCCCAACAGATATTCCAACAGATTGAAATATACACTATAATGTAGCAATTATGCCAGATATGAAGTATTCATGTATAAGATGTTCATTGATATTGCTGTACTTGATCACATGGAGGAATTGGATAATGGATTCGAAATACAGAGAATGTAGCAGACGAGATATTAGGATGCCATACTACACCATTATATCTGTTCACCTTTTAATCAACCTTTATATGCACCCCTTTTCAGATTTAGCGTTATCTTCTTCATCATTTTAATTTCAAACAAAAACCTTGTCTGTAAGTGTAACCATGAATAGGTATAAGTGCATCCAAAGAAAATTATATATAGGTTACCATCTTTGCAACGGAAACATGTATTGTTTAAAAAAAACAAAAACATTATTTGGCGCTTCATATAGTGCAATGCAGAAGGATGTGAATTATATAGTAGTTGTGTTGTATTGTTGCGTCGGGTGATGGATGGGTTTGTTGGTCCTCCTGGTCTATTGGTTCTGTACTGTATACTGCCTGGCTAGCGTAATACAGAAGGTGGGTTCGACCTGCTCGCTAGCTTATCCTCAGTCCGCCTGTCTGTGGCTTGTAGCAAAACCACTGTGGCATGAAGGAAGGGCAGATAGAGAGAATAGAGAAATCCATGGAGAGATAGGTGGATGGAGAGAGTTTGAAAGGGGCGAGACAGGAAAAGAGAGAAAGAGAGAGAGAGAGAGAGAGAGAGAGAGAGAGAGAGAGACAAAGGGAAGAAAGAATGAAACGCTGACAAATAGTACGGGTTGGATTTAGAGAGAGGAAATGCCGAGTGAAATAGTGAAGGAGGGAGGGAGAGAGAGCGGGAGGGAGGGAGTTCTATCACGCGACGGGGGACATATTTACCATGGCAACCGTCACAGAGCCTTTTCCTGTTATTGTAAAATACCACACACTCTCCCTTATCTCTGTTCACTCATGTCGAGACTCACAGCCACAAACACACAAACCCACGCTCATACACAGTCGAAATGACCTCACTTCAACCCAGATAGTGTTGAGCATATCTCTCTATGAGAAATCACAGAATCTCTAAGCCGATCATTTAGACATGCAAAACAAAGCAGTTCATGTTTTTTTCTTTATCATAATTTAGATTTTAACTATGTACGTATGTACATAGCTTTTCTTTTTTTATTTTGGAGATCCTGCTCCACCTCGTTACCCAGAATCCCACAGGACAGAAGGTGGCCCCTGTGGTTATGACTGGGAAGCAACCATTTGATTGGCCAGCTGTCTCAGTCTCTGACGCATGATACAGGGGCAGCAGAGCGGACAGTACCACCACCAGCCTCACTCTGTGTGTTTATGTGAGTGTGTGTGTGTGTGTGTGTGTGTGTGTGTGTGTGTGTGTGTGTGTGTGTGTGTGTGTGTGTGTGTGTGTGTGTGTGTGTGTGTGTGTGTGTGTGTGTGTGCGCGCGCCGGGAGTATGTAACTATGTGTTATTCTGTTTGTCTCAGCAATCGCAGGGCTGTGAAGCAGCAGCTGACCACGGGGGAGTGGGGGGTATGTGGGGGAGGGCTGCTCATCTTGCCACTCTCCCTGTGCCCGTGCTGACATTGCTCTAAGTGTGCTTCTGTGTGTGTGTGCGTGTGCGTGTGCGTGTGCGTGTGTGTGAGAGTGTGTGTGTGTGTGTGTGTGTGTGTGTGCCGACGTGCGTGCGGCGGTGCGCTGTCGCATGCACTCGAGTTAGCTTTTGAGTCCTCTTGAATTTGTTGTGACAAGGGCAAGCTTCTCCGTCTCCCATTGTGAATCTTGTGCCGGTCACAGCATCTCTCCTTAATGACATGGCTTTGCACAGCGATGGTGAGCGAGGCGTTTCCGTTAAGTGCGGCGATGCTGTCGGCCGCTCTGCGTGATGATTGTGCGGGATACAGAGACTGAAGGTTTAGAAGGGGACAGACATCAAAGCAGAGAAAGATATAGTCTGCCAAAAACCCCAGACTGTGTTATTAGCAGGGAGGAATTGATTTGGAAATATAAGAACTGATTATTATGGGATGAAGATGAAGATGAAAGCCCGGGCGAGGAAGCAACTGAACTTCAGAGAAGAACGGGGAAACATGAGAAGGAAGAGAGACGAGAACCGCAGTGGAGCACTTTCATGAAGGAAAAGTGAGAGAGAGAGAGAGAGAGAGAGAGAGAGAGAGAGAGAGAGAGAGAGAGAGAGAGAGAGAGAGAGAGAGAGAGAGAGAGAAGAAGAGAGAGAGAGACAGGGAGAAGAAGAGGAGAGAGGAAGAGTTAGAGAGAGAGAGAAGAACAGAGAGAGAGAGAGAAAGAGAGAAGAAGTGAGAGAGAGAGAGAAAAGAGAGAGAGAGAGAGAGAGAGAGAGAGAGAGAGAGAGAGAGAGAGAGAGAGAGAGAGAGAGAGAGTAACTCAGTGTGACTCTGAACAAGATGAATGTTTTCCTACGGTAATGCTACCATCTTGTGTCTGAGTGCGCCTGGCGACACATGATGAATGGCCTATTTGCTGGCACGGTTAAGAAGAACGCCACCCCACACGCACCCACCCCTCTGCCCCCAAACATTGCTTCCCTGTGGG
>JAPMUY010005359.1:47500-50000 GCA_026901105.3 Galaxias olidus | reverse complement strand
AGTATATATACAGTATAGATATATACTGAATATATATATATATATATATATATATATATATATATATATATATATATATATATATATATATATATATATATATATATATATATATATATATATATATATACATATATATATGGGTATATATATATATATATACATATATATTCGGTATATACAGTATATAATTCCGAAACTCCATGAAATGTAGCGTGTGTTTTGGCTCCGTAGTCTCCCCACTGATTTGATAGGCCGCGGGAAAGCCATGTTTCAGTATAATGAAATCCAATTATCTTTTATTATTATTAAATCAAAACACAGCCTTGGGGGTCGTCAATAAATCATATCTTTATCAAAGTCATCCTCCCTTCTTAAATCATTCAAATTTAGCGTTACTGCTTAGGATACAAGGAGACAAAAAGAAGACAAACACTCCGGAGACAGTCAGGCTTGATGTCTGTCTGGGCCGTCCATTAAATAATACAACAACACAGCCACATTGTACAGTAAGTGATATGGACGGGATTGGAGGGAGAGCTCTGATAAGTGCTCTGGCGACTCCCGTGGTCATTTCCCTGCTGGTGAAGCCCTATAGGCGAAGACAGCTTCCTTAGCCACATCAATATTTAAGTAGGTGAGTAATGGCCTGAGTCAGCCACTATTTTAGGTGATCTGATTAGACCAGTGAAGATGGGTGGGTGGAGGGGTGGGGGGTACAGAGAGGTGATGGGTGTGGACCAGAGCAGTGGTTTCAAAACAAAACGAATCCTATCTTCATCCGTACTCCTCCTCCTCCTCCTCCTCCTCGACTGTACAGTTACACAGGTCGTTTCCACACAGTGTTTTTTTAACGCTTGCTAACAGCTAACTCTCTTTACAGAGGTTTTGTGGTGAAGACAGTATGAGAGGTGTAGGGTGTGCTGAGGTCAGGAGGTCAGGAGGTCAGGAGTTGAGGGAAGGAAAAAGCCGTATTTAGTGATTCCCAGGATGCAAACTTTACATCGTCTGATTTAGGCTAAATTATTTCCTGCCTGTTTCTTTCTACCCCTTTTTTTCTTGGTCTGTCCCCCTCTACCCCTCTCTCTCTCTCTCTCCCTCTCTCGTTCTCGCTCTCTTTCTTTCTTACAGTTTCTCTCTTCCTGCCTTTGTCTCTCTCTCTCTCTCTCTCTCTCTCTCTCTCTCTCTCTCTCTCTATCTCCCTCGTCACAAAGCGCTTCCCTTTGTCTGTGAGAGATCTAACAGAATAATCCGTCTAGTTTATTTCCCTTTCCCTCCCGTGATCCCTGTTGCACGGCGGGTAATCCATGCAAATATATTTGATGTGCCAGCGGTTTCCGAGGACATCAGGCTGGGAGGGAGTAATGAGGGGAGCAACCTGCCAGAATGTTTTTCGGGAGGGGCGGAGTGTTTTTTCGGTAGGGGCGGAGTGTTTTTCGGGAGGGGCGGAGTGTTTTTCGGTAGGGGCAGAGCGGCGTGGTGCTGTCTGGGGACGGCCATTAGAGACACGTTGACGAGAAGGAGAACACCTGTTTCTGCCTCTGGTTTGGGCTGCTCCACAGTCCTCAGGCCCCAGTCTCCTCTGGTTTGGGCTGCTCCATGGCCCTCAGGCCCCAGTCTCCTCTGGATGGGCTGCTCCATGGCCCTCAGGCACCAGTCTCTGGATGGGCCCCAGTCTCAGGCCTTGTTTGGATGCTGCTCCATGGCCCCAGGCCCCAGTCTCCTCTGGTTTGGGCTGCTCCATGGCCCCCAGGCCCCAGTCTCCTCTGGTTTGGGCTGCTCCACGGCCCCCAGGCCCCAGTCTCCTCTGGTTTGGGCTGCTCCATGGCCCCCAGGCCCCAGTCTCCTCTGGATGGGCTGCTCCATGGTCCTCAGGCCCCAGTCTCCTCTGGTTTGGGCTGCTCCATGGCCCCCAGGCCCCAGTCTCCTCTGGTTTGGGCACTGCCACCTTGGTCCTCAGGCCTCAGAGAGGGGACGTGGATGCAGGTCACATACAGACAGGCAGACTAAGAGTTAGGCCACTGCTGTCTATACCACGGTTTTGCTGCTCTTATAAAATATAATAATAAGGTAATTATTACATTTTAAAGTAATAAAATTAAAGGTTTTTTGCCATGGTGTTTTACAGGTTAAAACATGCGCAAATTATTCTCAATGAATTTTCTAAATAGACAGTTATTACAGATATTAAATAAACCATTATACTGTCCATGAGTAGAGCTGAAAATAGTTACTTTGATCTAAATGAGAAGGAAATTGCATTGAGAGCGGCTATATCCTAAGGGGTTTGAAGTGGACATCTTCCATCCTGGATGATTGCTAATAGAATCAATTCATAGTCAGTGGCAACTCTTTGTTCTCTGATAAAGGCGTGAACCTAGATAATTTATAATAAACTGTAAATGATCAAATTAATTGCAAACAACAAGTTTGAGAGAGAGGGGGAGGTGAAAGAAAGAAAGAAAGAAAGAAAGAAAGAAAGAAAGAAAGAAAGAAAGAA
>JAPMUY010005359.1:0-40000 GCA_026901105.3 Galaxias olidus | reverse complement strand
TGTGTGTGTGTGTGTGTGTGCGTGTGTGTCTGTGAGAGGAAGAGCAAGAGAAAGTACTAATGAAGTTATCCAGACATTAGCCGTTCAGAGCAGCTGAAAAGTGCTGCTGTAAGGCCCATCGATGTGATTAATGATTGCAATGAAACACAGCGTCCTTTCAGAGTACTTAGCACCCTAACTGTTGTGTCGCTTCAATTGTTTAACGGCGAACATACTTTTTTGTCTTCTAACTCCTCAAGAGTTGCGATTGTGGTGGCATCAGCATCTTATTTTGTGCATTTTACTAAGTTCTCCTCTTCACACACATCTCTCTCTCTCTCTCTCTCTCTCTCTCTCTCTCTCTCTCTCTCTCTCTCTCTCTCTCTCTCTCTCTCTCTCTCTCTCTTTCTTTCTCTATTTCCTTTCTTCTCGTCCCTCCCTCCAAACCTACCACCCATCTGCTTAGTCAGGGAAACACAGCTTAAGGATCCTCGCTCTATTACCCCATCAGTCTGAAGGTGTGCAGCGTTGGCTGGATTTATCCCATTCCCAGCCGTCTCTGTGAGGACAGCTCGCCGCTCCGATATGCAGAGCCATGAGTCAGGAGGCTGTGGCGTGTTTGCATAGTTTTCTCTGCTCTTTTTCCTTTTTCTTTTTTTCTCTCAGCCATTTTTTCTTTCCCTTTTTTTTTAATACAGCGTAAGGAGTCAGTATTTCAAGTGTGGCAAAGTTATATTTAGCCCCCCCCCCTCCTCGCAGCGTCGTTAAAGGAAACAGCGGCGGCCATATTTCAGTGCCGCGCGCTATTAAAAGCTACAGGAGTGGTGTGTCAGCAGAAGCGTCCCTGTCTCCTGTCACGTGCATGTCATCCTCCGTCTCTCACATCACGACAGAAGCGGCTTACAGGCTTTAATAGCGTTTGAACGAGCAGGTTAAATGAACGTCAGCCTGTCACAGCACACATTAGGAACTTACTGAACGTTTTTATTTTCTCTCTCTCTCATCCATCCATCTCTGTTTAACCCTCATCCTTCTGTCTGTTTCTCTCTGGCGTCTCTCCCTGTTCCTCCGCTCGCAGCGTGCCTGTTGCAGTCCGAGCTGGTGAACTATGAGCGTGTGAAGGAGTACTGCCTGAAGGTGCTGGGCCACAAGAGGGACCACTTCAAGGCCATGTACCGGGCTGGCATCGCCTTCTATCACCTGGGCGACTACGAGTGTGCGCTGCGCTACCTGCGCGACGCCAAGAACCGCGAACCCTCAGGTGAGACGAGGGGAAGAGAAAGACTTGAGAGAGAGACAGAGAGTTCACGCTGTTTGTTTTGATCGGTGTTTTGTGTTTCGCATGAGGTCGTGTAGAATCGCTGAGACTGGACTTTCATTGGTTGGTTTTGCGATAGCGAAAAAAAAAAAAACCTGTCTTCCTCTCTTCCCCCTTTTTCAATCCCTTCCTATTCCATTCCATGACTTCTCTTTTGTGATCGTCCCCTCTCCGTCTGTCCGTCTCAACCTCCCTCTCCGTTTCCGTTCCAGACACCAACGTGCTGCGTTACATCCAGCTGACCGAGATGAAAATGAACAAGAGCGGACAGCAGCGGGAGAGAGAGAGCTGCAAAGAGGCCTTGGGCTAACCCCGTGACCTTTCAGCCCCCATCCCATCCCGTCCCAATGACCTTTGAACCCTGTGACCCCCTCCCCTTCTACATCCACCTTGCCTGTCTCCAATCCAGCCAGTCCTTTTTTTGTGGAGTCCAGAGAGTCACGGCTACAGAGGCATGGCCCAACCTGGGAAAAACAAACGGAGTGAATCCATCTCGGCACCCCTTCGTGGTTTTCCACCGCCCCCTGTACCCCCCCCCCGTTCCCCCGTTCCTCCGTTCCCCTCGTTCGTTCCCTCAATCCCCCGTTCCCCTCGTCCCCTCGTTCCCCCGTTCCCTCGTTCCCTGCCGTCCTTGCCCTTCTTCCTCAGGCACTGTGGCTTCTCATGTCACAGACTGTCAAACCCACAAAATAAACAAAACAACAAAAAAAACAAAGCAAACGGGGAAAAGGCTGTATGATACTCCTAGGTAACAGTCGTCATGGTCGAATGAGAACTGAGTCAAAAAACAAAAAAACATAGTTGTCGTTCAGTAAACAGTTGGAAAAGAAAATACCATGTACATTCTTTCTTTTGCTATCAATTTTGAGAACTGAAGAGAGGTCAAGGTAGGGGCTTTAATGGGACTGGGTAATGAATAGGAGTTGTGGGTTGAGGGGAGTGAAGGCAGTTTTGGGACAAACGGACTATGAGGGTGTGCTTCCAACATATGAATTCGATTGTACACCCTGACTTCTAGTCTGTGACGATGGCGGTCACCCCATCCAAAATGGCCATCTCCCAGACAACAAAACTGACTGGCACGCCACATCTCAGCGTTTTTGTTTTTTTTAAATATGTAATGCGCTCATATACTTATCGCTCTCCTTTTTGGGGGGTTGTTTTTTCTCATACCTTGTCTCACAGTTTTCGGACAATTCAAGGGCTAATTCACGTGTTTATAGTTTGTCCCTGAGGTGTAATCAGGGTTTTTTAAGTTGCTGTTGGTATTTATAGTGCTTATCAGTTGTCGAAACGCAAAACTTTCTCTTTCTAAGGAACAAGCAAAGCAAAACAAATCTCTTCAGCAATCTAGCAGTTATACTGTTAACAGATGTGTTATTGTAAAAAAAACAAAAAAACTGGCGTTGTGTCGTTGAATATGTGGTTCAAAAGCCCCCCTGGGATAAGTGTTGTTGTCAAGACTGTTAAAGCCCCTCCCACTCACCCTTTCCCCATTCGCTTATCTAGCCGATGATGTCACAATGGAAAATAGCCAGTGGGAATAGTAGTTCCATCAACTGTTTCCTACTACTTGTAGAGGTCGAATGCTCAGTTCTACTCAAGAGTTCTATGCCAGAGTTCTAACCCTTTATCACCACTACTTAAGCCTCCCATACTTCGACAACATCACTACAAGCACTTTGAGTAGCGTTAAAACCAGGGAAAACTCCAACACTGACACAAACACACACAGAGTCACACACTCCCTCAATACATACACACAATCTGTCCAAATTGTCTTAACCCTTTCAACAGGGTCCATTTAGCTACACGCTTCAACGAGTGTGGTATTTGAAATTCCAGACCCTCTTTTACATTTAAGTGTGTATATTTTGATAGCTAGAGTATCTGTGGTTGCAAATGTTTCAGTTCAAAGGATTATATATAAAAAAAAGTATATTGTAATGTGTAACTGTTGTTGATGAAGACAGATTATACACAGAGGTAGCGGTCAGCCAATACAAAAAAAAAGATTTGATTTTAGGGGTATCCTCGGCTAGCTGTTGAAAGAGCCTAGATAAATGACATTCTGTCACTGATTCTCTAGTAAACTTATTAAAAAGTCACTATAACTTTTATAGTGCAGCAAGTTTACCGGTGAAATTTGCTTATACCTGCCCCAGTCTGCAGACAGTTGGATTGACCAATGTGTAAAAGCATGCCCTTAATTCCTAAGTCTAATACCATGAAACCAAGTTTTCTTCTTTTACTGTATGTGCAAGGCAAGCGCCCACATGGTAGGTAACATGTGGCTCTAAAGGACGCCATTTTGGATCTAGATTCAAAGTCATAAGCTCCTGCTCTATCATGGCATGCTGCTAAAGCTATCCTGTCTGCCTTCAATAATATCCCTGCTAACTTTTAAAAACACATCTGGTGGAATAAATATCATCACAGCAGACTTTAAGTGGGATTTCTGCATCCATACTGGGGAAAGGTTTTTTTCTTTTTCTGACACTCCACACCTTAACAGAATTGAAAATAATTGAGCTGAAAAAAATCACCTGGTGTCACGGCTAAGATTAGAAACAGTACAAAGGAATCACTTCTGAAAAAATCAAGCAGAAAATGCAAAAACAAACAAACAAATACTTGCGAACATGTTCCCGCTTAAATTAGTCTCCTCTGTTGACCTGATAAGATGGGAAAAAGGGGGCACATGAAAGTGGGTCAATGGGACTCTGGAGAGACGGCGCCTTGCTCGGATGAAACCAGTGTGACACAGAGAGGCCCCTAATGGAGAGAGAAGTAGGCCACCCGGCCCACTAAAACAGCCCAGAAAGCCATGATGCCCTGGCAGGGTGGAGACCGGAGGACTTACAAGCTAGTACACATCGGCATGTGGTGGGAGAGATTTCTTTGATAACATGGCTAGTGGCTGAACATTTAACATGGCTGAAACAACCAGCTAGTTTTTCTATCTTTTTCTCTATCGTTCTCTTTACCTTATTCTCTCTCTTTTTTTTTACAATCCCTGTTGCTCTACCTTGGTCTTGCTCCCAGTCTGTCTTGCTTTTTCTTCTCACCCGCCCCTTCTCTCTCTCTCTTTCTGTACCTCTGTGTGTCTCTCTCTCTCTACCTCAGAGGCACTCAGGGGCACACAGTTTTTCCTCTCTCCGCTCTCCACTCCATACTCCCATGCTCTCGGAGGAGATAAATCAACAAACAACAGTGAGGGATAGCACCTGCAGGGCCGGTCGTCACCACGGTTACCTGGGCCGAGCCGACTCACCGATAGGACCCTGGGGGATAGGTTTCCTTCCATGGCCCCTCTCTCCATGGCGCCAGCCGCCATCTTGTTTTTGTCTGAAAGTGCTATGTCATTCTAGCCCGATTGTTTATGACTGTCTAGGGTTACTCGCCGCACATAACAGGTTCAGGTTAATTTCCCCTCCGCCACAGACCATTAATACGAAGACGAGCAAACACGTAGAGGTGACTTGGAGCCTGTTATTGTGAGCTTAATGTGACCACACGCTCTCTGTGCAAATATGGGTAGAGACACGCCCGCCGCGTCGTCGAGTTGATCTTGGAAAGCAAACAACATTAAGCACAACTGAAGACTGGAGTGTGAAGAAAACAACGGGCTGTTTTTTCTCTTCTCGCGTTCCTTTGATGTCCTTTGAGATTAATGTTTGTCGAAAATATGTCAAAGTAGTTTTTTGTGGTTATATGATACAATTGTACAAAAAAAATAATATAGAAAACGGGAGAAACTAATGGTTGTGAAAAGCTTTACTTTATTAAATTCGTTGATCAATGGATGGGAAAGAAAGAGAAATGAAATGTTAGGTTCCACCCACACAAGGGCCCACCGGCCAGTACTATGTGACAGCGTCTGTGTTTGTTGTATCTGTGGGGGTTTCAATGGCCCTTGTCACAGGGAACCCAGATCTACGGGGACTGAGTCTGTGCAATGCCCTTTGACCTCCCCCCCTCCTCTCCCCTTCCTCCCCTCAAGGTGACCATTTGTCGCTGAGGACGTGGTTACCCACGTGGGCAGACCAGGAGTGGACTGGCCACATCCCAGTCAGTGGACAGCCCAGAGGAGCCACTGTGTATTGCAGTGGAAAGGAGGCTCCAGCAACGGCACTCCTTCTGTTTATCCCCGTCTCGGACTAAAACACGGAGACCTCTGGAGGAGCATGGGCATATACAAACTCCACTCCGTTCGTCCGTTGGAATGTGTGTCTCTCCTTTTCAGAGAGGATTCTGATCTTCACTACACCTCAGAACACTGGAGAACATTGTACTGTAACTGGTTTGAGCTGGACTGCTAGCCCGGGAATGCACTATTGATGATTGGTAAATAAAAAAAACTATAAAGAATAAAGTTTAAAAGGAGTAGAAATATGTTGCTGTGTGATTCTTTGGACCGCTTCCTTGTATGAATGGGGTTTGAGCTGATAGTAAACACGCTGTGTAGTGTACACACTCAAATACACACGCATAACCTACCCACCATGTCCTTGTACTAAAGGCACCCCAGCTGAATTATTTCTGCCGTCCTCTTCTCTTTGTTCTAATCCTCTCTCTCTCCCTCTCTCTCTCTCTCTCTCTCTCTCGTTCTCTCTCACACTCTCTCTCTCTCTCTGTCTGTCTCTCTCTCTCCCTCTCTCTCTCTCTCTCTCTCTTTTGGATGTGAATAATGTGTCTGTCACTGCTGGTAAACTAGCAGGAGAAACACACGGGAGAGAATGATAGACAGGAGAAAAAAACACACGGAGAGCTAGAGGGATAGAGGAGGGGACAAAGAGGACGGAGGGAGAGTAGCAAGGGGGGGGGGGGATCAGGTGAAAAGCAGGTGTGAGACCTAAAGCTACAGTCACATTCACCAGGGACAAAATGGGTGTCAGGATCAACAAAGATAACAGGGGGAGACACCGCACTACAAAATAAAGGTTTGAGCTTAGTCGGAGGCCACGGAAAAAAGGTGATATATTACTACTTCCTTAGTTGACAGCCAAATAGAAAGAAACACATATATAAGTCATTGCACTGTGTAACCTCAAAGTACGTGTCAATGGAAGAGAACGTTCTTTTCCCCTCTCCTATTGCTTAACACCTCTCCCATTCGTTCCCCTACTTTCTCCAGCCAATCATCCCTTATTCCTCCCTTCTTTGTTGCTGCTTTTAATAGCCTCGCCATGGAAGTGAGGACCGGTTGCTAGGCAACTGGCTGGCGTCTGGAAGGGTGTTTGATTGGCGGCCACACTGAATGAGCACTGGACCGGATCAGAACCGCGTGTGTGTGTATGTGTGTGTGTGTGTTTGAGAGAGAGAGAGAGAGAGAGAGAGAGAGAGAGTTAATCGAAAAGCTTCTGTTTATTAGCGTGGCTTAGCGGCTGATGGTGTCCTCAGACTGTTCTAACTTTTGATACTGAATTGTTGCGTGTCCTCCTCAAGGTCATCGGGGACTCTAGAGGCAAAGCTGTGACCATTCACCTTTTGGAATAACTTCAAATAATGTTAACAGACTGAAGCAAGAGACTTAAGAAATCCTATTATGTAATTAGACAGTGCTTGCTGGATTAAAAAGCACTGTATTCTCTGATCCTATTTCAACCATAGGGTGCAAACTAATCTTAGTTAACAGCAAACACATGTTGGTTTTCAATGAAAGAGAGATCTCTGTGTCCTCCCTGTGTGTAGGAGATTCAGAAGAACCTTTGTACCCACAGCAAAGTCATAGAGAGTGTGCGATGACACACTCCATCACGTGTTATTCATGTAATCTATAGTAATGTTGTTCGCTTATTTCATATTCATCTATAATAGGTTATACAATATGCTTTTTATGATTTGATTGCCAATTGATGACGAAATAAGAGTGACATATTGAACATTTATTTTATCTGCATGAGGTACATGTTTGTGGCATTATATTTACTGAAGTTGTTTAAGATGATTTAAGATTACTTGATTTGCTTCAGGACTGGAAAAAAGTATTGCTGATGGATTGTGGGCTTGCATCATCAGTACCAAAAGATTTCATGGAAGGAGTGTCATTAGGCAAAGTTGCATTACATCATTGGCCTCTTTGATGACACCTACAGGATTAACACTGCTACTGCAGTCAGGCCTTTGTACAATTTGTACAATCAAGTAACTACCCCAGGTTGACACAACAGGCTGGAATCGAAGGGCTATCTCAAACTCTAAATAGTAACACAAACACACATGGCGTACGGAATGAGACATTTAGAAAGAGTCTAAACAACAAAACCTTTTTTCTTCGTCTTTTATTCCATCTCAGAGGACAGAACCATTCATGCCTCGTCATTTATCCAAAAAACATTGTCACAGAACGAGTCTTGGAAACATACATCATCATCATCATCATCATCATCATCATCATCATATCCTATTATCAGTCAGTAGTTTGCTTGGTTGGTCTGTGTTGTCATATTAACAAATATATACAGATATTCCAAGAGGAGAATCATAACAATAATTAATCATTGTTTTAATAACAATACATTTAAATAAATACTCTGAGTGTTGATAACCACACAAGGAGATTATAGGTGAGGTCGGTTCACCCTTTTTATCTATGGGATTGTCCTGATCCCAAACAAACAATAACGATTAACACCCACCCACACACGCACACGTTCACGCGTACCCATGCATACACAAATACTCTCACACAAAGATGCACAGTCAAGTAAATACCGTCTGAAGCATAGATCAGCTCAAGCAGCTGTTTTCTTTTTAACAAAATATTTCCGCCCAGGCTCCTTTCAGCAATGTGATTGGACGGTAAAGAATGAACACACAAAGCCTTAAAAAGCAAACCCAGAGACACACAACACACCATGGGTCAGTGTTCATTGGTCAGCAATGGCCAGGTCCTCTCCAACTTCAAATCAAAGTCCAAACTATTCGCCAGAAGTCTCTTTCATTTAAGACGGTGGTAATTTACTTCAAGTGACGTTAAAAAAAGGTTCTTCAGGTAAAATAAGTTTATAACAAAACCAAAAAAATAAAAACCAGGGTTCTGTAGTTTTCACCATAAATATCAGGGAATATCAATACACTATTTATTGCATCTAAATAAAACTTCATGTCCCAGCATCCTCCTACAGTTGTGAGTGGCAGTTTTGAGTGATTGAGAGTAAGGAGATGACTGAAAATGTTCTAAGGTCTGCGGTGCAGAAAGAGGATAAACAATGGTATCCGGTCAATACCCCTCTGAAAGGAAGTGCTACAGTACATCTTTCACACTTAGTAACATGCACTGAGAAACTGACTAGTGCACATACGTTCATCATACACATACATTAAACTCGCACACAAACACACATACACATACCCACACAATTAAAGACACTGTTAGCCAAGTCAATAAAAATGCAGTACTAACAATTTACAGCAGGAATGATGCAAGCTTTGAGAAAATACAGTTTCCAATTGAACGATTCGTGGCTGATGGTTAAAGTCGTTTTGGGACATGCTGGGAAAATTAAATGGCCTTTCCGTGTTCCGATTTCAGTCTCTGGAAGTGAGATGGGAGTGAGGAAGGACGAGAGAACCTCGTAACTACATGACACTGAGGGGGAAGTATGTTACAGCATGTGGATACCGAGAGGGACAAGAGCATTGAGTAACTGTTAAAGAAAGGAGATGCAAATAGGTCTGTAGCTACAGTGGATTCCCAAGGAGCAAAAACAGGAAATGTTTTTGTGCGTCTGTGTGTGTGTGTGTCTGTGTGTGGTTGTATGTGATTGCATACACACATCTATGGTGAAAGCGTGCAAACTATTATTCCACTGTTGATGAGAGTAACAACTCTAAACTGGAGTAAAATTTTCAAGTCAACGAACTAGTAGTAGTAAAGCACAAAATCTGACCCGGATCCAGTCTTTGGAATTGGAACAGCACAGGGACATTAGAGTGAGGAAACAATGGAAAAACCTGGAGCGGACTATTTAGTATAGCCATTGAGGAGTGAGCGGTGGCAACCTAGGGAATGTCAATGGCTTTTTCCTCTTCTTTAGTTTTTTATTCACCGATGTGGCTCTGAAGTAATGAAGAGGGGGAAACGGGGAGCAGTAAAACATGGCTTCTTAAAAGGTAAGAATAAGTGCTGACTAGGTTTACTGGGTGGGCAAGGCTTCAAGGAAAGGGTTTAAGGACTCTTTGTAGTGTGCAGGAGAGGAGGGAGGAGACTCGGAGTAGGGCTCATCAAAGGGAGTCTTGAATGGAGCCCCAGAAGGAGAGGGGGACATCAGAAAAAGGACGATTCCAAATAGTGCCAATAAAACCATAACGCGCAAATACGGGAAGGAAGTTTCCACAATAGTTTCCACAACTTTTTCAAAGTTTGCAATTGCAACAGTCCCCGCCCTGCCTCATTTTCCGACCTCAATCAACATCAGTTGTCCAAAAGTATTTGTTTATGTTCCTAGTTAATCTTTTAGTCCTGCCTAACTAGGAGTACTGCTGCCCGCAGAGAGTAACCGCAGGCTGCTGCTGTTTTTTCCCACACAGAGGCACCGTGCTGTCCTTGCTCTGGCCTTCCATGTCCATGTCCAGCAGGTTAGGCTTGGCCGTGCCGCTGTCCCCGGACCCCAGGGGGCTGTCGCAGCTGCTGCCCGGCGAGGAGCTCAGGGTCCTGGATAGGGAGCCCAGCTTCCAAGGGTCTGGTCTCACCTTGGCTGGGGTGGGCCGAGGCCGCGGGGCAAACTCCAGCGTCTTGGGTCTCTCCAGGGGGCTGATGGAGGGGGGGTCTGGGGCTGGGGCTGGGGCTGGGGCTGGGGCTGGGGCTGGGGCTGGGGCTGGGGCTAGGGCTAGGGCTAGGGTGGGGGGGACGGGCGGGGCCGGGGCTTTGCGGCGGAGGACGCTGGGGAAGAGGGCGGATGGCTCGGGGAGGCGGGGGACGTCCAGGGTCTCACGCGAACCTTTGTGGGACAGACAAGAGAAAAACATGAAAACCCCCAAAGCAAATGAATAAGGGAACGTTGAAGCAAAAACTATGAACGTTTGAAAGCATCAACGATAGATTAGGAATGTATAAAACCTTGACACTATCCACCTTCTAGGAAAAACAAACGTGTTGATTCCACAGGTGAACTTCCACGCCCACGGTGTCGCCTCTTACCTGTGCGTGGGGCCACAGCAGGGGGGCCCGGAGGAGGTGGCATCGGCATACTTCCGTCCGAGGGGGTCCGGCGATGACCCAGGGTCTGGGCGCGGGGTCGTATCGTCCCCTCCGACGGGGTGCGCCTGTGGCCCCTGTTCAGCGCCATGGTAACGGACACGTGGGTGGGCGTCAGGGACTGGTTGGGCTCCTTCTTAAAGCTCTCGGCCCTTAGGTCCAGGAGGGGGTTGAGGGAGGGCGCCGGAGACGCCGCGGGCAGCTTGTCGCCGACGGTGGGGGTCAGGGGGTAGTCGTCCGGGTAGGAGGGCAGGAGGGACTTGGTGGAGTTGCAGTCCGAGAGGGAGGAGAGGGAGAGGAGGGTGACGGAGGGGGAGGGGTCGGTGCAGGCGAGCGCGGAGTCGGGGTGGCGGGACAGGGAGAGGGAGAGGTTGCGGCTCGGAGGGGAGGTGCTGCGGCGGAAACGCCCCGTCCGCTGGAACAGCCCCTCCTTCTTCTTGCGCTGCTCCTCGCGCTGCTCCTGCTCGTCCTGGAGCACCTGGACCCACACAGAGAACAGCCACATCCACAATGACATACTCTATATTATATTACTCTGGTAGATTAGATGGCACTATCTCCCACATGTTACTATGTGTGTGCTTCTCCGGGGATACGACACAATTCAACTGACTGTTAATTACTACTTGAATTGAAATGAAATACAAAAACTGTAAAGAGCAGTGCTGCAGGAGTGGCGATAGGAATGACATGGCCTATATAATGTTGTACTCTACACTCACTTACCTACCTCACTTTTACACCCATCATTGATTACTGCTATTTCATTGATTCAGTCACGTTTTCCTCTTTCACCCACTCAGTACCTGTACTCTCCCTAGCTGTAGCAGGTCCTGTCCCAGAGCCACAGAGGCCAGCAGGGAAGCGCAGCCTAAGAACAGCAGGTCACTCTTCTTCCTCTGGCTGCAGCGCCGCATGGAGTCCTGGTAACCCACGCCGCTGGCCTGTCCTCCAGGCCCCTGGCAGTGCCCCGCGCCGGGACCCGCACCGAGGCCAGAACCGGGCCCCAGGCTACTCCACGAGGACCCCGTCTCCTCCGTTGTGGCTCCGTTACTGCTAGGGTCCGGCGGCACCAGGGAGCCAGGCGACTCGTCAAACTCCACACACTCCTCTGTTTTACAAGACAGGTGGTTAAGAGAAATCAATAATACAACAAGAGGAAGAGAGCAAGCGGGCGGGCTACTGCTGTTTTATGGCTGCATCGTTTTTATCTTCGCAAAGGGTGGTGAGACCTATACTCACCCATCTCATTGAGGCTGGAGAAGCCAGCGGACATGGGGGCATGTTTGGGGGACTTGCCCAGGTTAGGAGCACTGGAGGACCACACCTTACAACCCTCACCTAGGGACTTCAACCTGTAGGGACATACATGGAGTTATGAGTCACAAATATGCACATAAATACAGCAAAACAAATATTTTGATACCTAATTAAAGACTGAAAACAATAACTATAACTATCTGCAGCATAGCTAACAATCTTCATATCAAATCAAAATGTAATTTTATGTATGCATGGAAGAATAAAAATGTGCTCCGATACATTTATTTGATTTGTTGATTTCTACATTAATTTGGAGCATTCTCTTTGTGTCAAACAAGGTAGTTTGTTTCAACATACTTGTCCTCCCCGCCAACCCTCTCTCTCTGGTGGGTGGAGCTAGGGCCCCAGGTGCGTCCCTTCTTCTTGTTGGTTGCCAGGTCCTCTTTTTTACACACAGCGCTGCGGCCCCACGTCTTGCTGCCATCACTCGGCGTCACTAAGGGACATGGCAACAAACCTTAAGCGAATACCTGTTTCCATTTTCTATTTTCTAAGTCAAAGAATCTCTCCACCACGGTTCCCACAGCCTTCTTTCTCACACTTATTCTTTAATACAGAGGCTGATTCACATGAATATACACATTTCTACCCTAATGTACTCACATCTTATAGCTCGGAGTCTGGGGATGACTCCTGGGCTGGCAGGCGGAGTGGTGCTCTCGCTCCCTTGGGCCTTCCTCTTGTCCGCCTGGACCGTGATTTTATGTTCAAAGCCTGCACATGATGAAAGGTCAGTTGTCTAAGATGCCAAGCTATACAGAGAAGGTATTACTCAAATTCAAACCATGTGGCAAATCACAACTTATGGGATAAGTAAACCCATGTCACAACCCTAAAACAAAATAACTTCTAAAACCTAAGAGAGTATTAGATATCATAGAGACGTCAATGTTGTTGTAATGTTCTGTTCCACCCACCAGAGGGCAGACTGATGCTGTTGCTGTCTCTGCCGAGCTTGAGCAGTCGACTCTTCTTGAAGTGGCCCTTGCGCTTCTTGACCCTGGGCTTCTCCTGGTACATCTGGTGGATGATGATGTTGAGCTCTCGCTCCACGATGTCGATCTCCCTCTCGGCCAACTCCTGCTCTCTCCTCTTCAGCTGCTCCTCCTGCTCCCGCTGCTCCTCCGCAGCACGAGCCAGCGCCTCCTCCCATGACCGTAGCTCCTGGAGTGGAAGAGGAGAGGAGAGGAGAGGAAGAGGAGGAGAGGAGACGAAGAGGAGAGGAAGAGAAGGAGAGTGGAGGAGAGGAGGAGAGGAGAGGAGAGGAGAGGAGAGGAGAGGACAGGATAGGAGAGGAGAGGAGAGGACAGGATAGGAGAGGAGGAGAGGAGAGGAGACAAGAGGAGAGGAGAGGACAGGAGAGGAGAGGAGAGGGAAAGGAGAGGAGAGGCGAGGAGAGGAGAGGATAGAAGAGGATAAGAAGAGGAGGAGAGGAGAGGAGAGGAGAGGAGAGGAGAGAGGGAGACAAATGCAGAAGATAGAGTCAGTCAACAGGGGAGTGAGAAATGAGGGAGCCATGCAATGAGATGCAGTGCCAAATAAACACTTTTCATCGGGTGGTAGTTCTGTTGCCAAGGCAATGCAATTAACACCAGCATTCTAGCAGAGCATATTCTATTCCACCTACAGAAATTTGACTTGAATGTGCACAAACAGTGCACGGCATTCTTTGAACCCAAGATCGATAAGTTATTAGGTTACATTGCAACATGCATACACAGTAAAGCTGTCAAAATGATGGTAGCATATGAGTGAAAATACTAGGAGAGATTAGTTCCATCAATAACCAGTTGATGAGTATTTTTTTATAGTTTGTTTAGGTTAACAGATAGTCTGATCCACAACCTAGGGCAGCCTGAGCCCCATAAAAACGTATCGATCGTATCGAAAACTATTGCACCCCACAGATCATCGATAAGGCAAACTGAAACGCCACATCCCGGTCTCCACCCACCTTTTCTTTGGCCCTGAGCTCATCAAACATCTGCTGGATCTCCATCCTCCAGTCCTCCTGCAGCGAGTGGAAGGACTCCAGAGGCATCTGGAACATGGATGACTGCTCGATGGCCAGCAGCCTCTTCAGGATGTTGGTGAAGGAGGGCCTGCTATGGGGGGTCGGGCTCCAGCATTCTGGGGATGGGGAAGAAGGAAGCAACGTGCGGAGGTTAACTGAAGAGTCAAGGTTATTGTTTTTTTGTTGTTTTTTTCTCAGATGGAAAGAAAGGAGGTCAAAGGGCGTTGATGGAGTTGAAGAGGGCTGTGCTGTGGCGAGTGCTTTGAACGTCGGCAAGTTCAATCTCAGGATAGAGTCAAGAAATAAAACAAATAAGTGTTCTACTGACTAAATTTCCTTCAATAAGTTTAATATATGATTTCGGTTATATTTATAAATCCTGCCAAATGTTCAGTGATAATATTACGGTGTATTAACGGTACTCAGCTTCAACTAACACCTTACAAGGTTCAAACAATGACAACTTTGACAACTAATATAGATCACTAGAGAGTGAGAAAAAGACGAGAATAAACAGAAAAAGACTGATAGTCAGGGAGAGAAGAGAGAATAAAAGACAGGAAACTGAGACAGAAATAAACAAAAAGACAAAAAGGACGTGGAAGAACAGATGAAAGGATGAACTGGGAAGGGTATGAAGAGGATGAAGAGGAGGATGAAGAGGAGGATGAAGAGGTGGATGAAGAAGAAGATCCTTACTATGGGAACCGAGCAGAGACAATTGTGGGGACAAAAATCTGAAAACTTTGAGGTTTGAAGAAAAAAAAAAATATATGTAATTCCAATATCTGCTCATAGCCACTTCAACACGAACAACAGAAAGGATTGCGCAACAGAGAGCTCATAATAACGTTATATTTGAGGGCTCAGCACAGTTTGCCTTCAAAATCCATTTACATTCAACAACACGTGTGACTCGGGGTTAAGAGTTTGGTGGCGGCTCAAAACAATATTTAGCCCAGGTGAGTTTTAATCCCCTTCCTAAGTGGGGTTTCCCAACTAGTCCACTTAACAGAGGCAAGCTGACATGTGGGCCGTTGACCTGGCGACGCATTCACATTCATAGTCGTTTCAAAAGTATTGGAATGAACCGATTGAAAATGGGAAAACACCACACGGAGAAAGATGCATTACAAATAATTTGTACCATGTACCAATTTCAATGCCGTTTGACCGTATTGGTTATGGGAGAATATGGATGTAATAAAACGGAGTTGTGTGTAAGGCGCTCCTTCAAATTTACTACTCCGGCCATAAAAACAGTGTTTTAATTCAATCTGAGTTATTCTAATAGTGAGTACTACTGGGGCTGAGGTCATCCATCTTGGCTCTTACCAGACAGAAGCAGTGCAAAGGGTTCTGGGCAGGTTGAGGGGACGGGCAGGGTCAGCTTGTTCATGGCCACGCCGTACGCTACGGCCAACGCGTCGATCTCCCGGTACGGGACCTCCCCGGTCAGCAACTCCCACAGCAACACGCCAAAACTACACAGCGAGAAACAAAACAATCAAACATACTTAAAATTGGTCAGCAACTCCCACAGCAACACGTCAAAACTACACAGAGAGAGACAAAACAATCAAACATAATTAAAATCGGTCAGCAACTCCCACAGCAACACGCCAAAACTACAGCGAGAGACAAAACAATAAAACATAATTAAAACGAATCCAAGAAGCACGTTTCCTCGATCAACACCTACTGCTTCTAGCAGTGAGATTATTGTTATTGATTGATTATTGGGTTAAAGGTCATTGACGTCACTGCTCGGACGTGTACCTCCAGACATCGCTGCTCTTGGAGAAGAGCGACAGCTTGATGACCTCCGGGGCCATCCAGGCGTAGGTGCCCGCCGCGCTCATCTTGGTGGTCTGGTGCCACTCCCTCGCCAGCCCAAAGTCGGTGATCTTCAGGGTCTTTCCCGTCAGGTCCTCGTTCTCCAACGGCTCCAGGATCAGAACTGAGGGAGGAGAGGGAAAAAAAGGGATGTGAAAAGAGGGGTGAGGGATGGTGAATAGCATGAGGAATCAAAAGGGGCCAGCAAGAGAAGGAATGGATAAGCCACGGGGACGGGGGCGGGGCAAAACAACCAACCAATCACAACACAGAGTTAGATTTGTTAGATTGGATTAATGAACATTGTGTCTGTGTGTTTTTACAGGACAAGCCGGACGTACTACACACTGTCCAACCAACGCTCAACAGACAGGCGTCAAAGTGATCACCTCCACATGGCACGCAGCGTGTGGCGGGGGATCCAATCTCACCACACACACAGCAGGTCATCGATTAGAAAGCAGAGTTAGGAGTGGTTCTACCGTGCAGCAGCGGCAGGAGAGCCTCGAGAGGATGAACTATTGTTTCGTTCCCAAGGTAACCCCTCTCTTTATATTCCATCACAAGCAGCAGGTACAGCGTTGTTCTATCTACCTTCTAACATGTTTCACGAAACACTTCCAACGCCCTTCTCAGTTGAGGCAGTGGGGGAAAAAAAAAATTCATATCTTGGCAAAATTGTAAGCTGTAGACAGAGATGACTTACTTGAGACGTACAGAGGCTTACAAGTATAGATGAAAAACACATCTTGGCAAACCGCCCCCCCCCCCCCCCCCCCTACATACATACATTCAATAACTTCATACTGTGAAACAAGCATGTTTGCTAAATAGGTGCGGTTGTTGCATTACGGTATGCCCTACAGGTTTTCTGCTGAGTGTGCTCACATGTTTGTTTGTATATTGATGTGTTTGCACATTTTTGCATGGTATCTGAGTGACTATGATGTACGTACAATGCAGGATACTTTTTTTTTTTTATTAAAGGGATGTGGGCGTCTGAAGGGACTTCCTGGTCTGTATTCCTTCCATTCATTCAGCTACTGCATACGCAGTCTATGCGTTTCCTCCTTAATTTCCGTGTGAGGTCGGGCTATGGAAATATTTGGAGTGTACACAGTCAGTCCACATTGCTGGGAGCTAGGTGGGGGGTTGTTCTTACTATCGGGCTTATCTACGGGCTTATGCAAAGGGAGGCGGGCAGAGGCAATGCACACAGCAGCGTCTTTGTTTAGCTGAATTCAGCGCACACTCACACGGTCACACACACACACACACAGAAACATATTGTACACACACACACACACACACACAAACATAGTGTACACACACACACACACACAGACACACACACACACAGAGAGAGAAACATACTGTACACACTCACACACACACACACACACACACACACACAGAAACATACTGTACACACACACACACACACACACACAGACACATACTGTACACAGACACACACACACATAGAAACATACTGTACACACACACACACACACACACACACAGAAACATACTGTACACACACACAGAGAAACATACTGTACACGCACACACAGAAACATACTGTACACACACACAGAGAAACATACTGTACACACACACACAGAAAAATACTGAACACACACACAGAGAAACATACTGAACACACACACAGTACACGCACACACACACAGAGAGACAAACATACTGTACACACACACAGAGAAACATACTGTACACACACACACAGAGAGAAACATACTGTACACACACACACACAGAAACATACTGAACACAGGCATACCGTACACGCACACACACACTGACACAAACTGTACACACGCACACAGATACTGTACACACATAGTGTACACACACATATCTCATGTGACTCAGGTGTGCCTCTCAGACTCTGCACTCTTGCTGTGTTGACAGATACTCTGCGTCTTGATAATGTCCAACCCATTTCAGAAAGTCAATGAGTAAATTCTGCCCCCCCCCCCCCCCTCTTTCTTCCGCCTCTAACCACCCCGAAACTCCCGCACCAGCTTACAACCCTTTTTGACTCCTGGGAACGATTAAGGACAACAGGTTCTTTCGCACGGCAAGTCTCTATGCTGTTGTTAGCATAAGGTAGCATTACCTTATCACCAGGGATAACCTAATAACACAGTTCCTGTACAGCCTATAGGGTCAGACAGTTTGGCTGCGGCCTATTCATGTGTAATTATCAGTAAGTGTTTAAATAACACAGGTCATTCTATGTCTGTGTGTGTGGGTCTGTAGGCACCCTTGATCTGAAGCGCTAGATTCAGGGAGTGGGATCTGGCCGCTGACAGTGAGGAGAAACCATCAACATCTCCCCAAGCACTCCTGTTTTTTAATACCAACAATTCTTTGAGGGACAGCTGTCTCCTCAGGCTGTAATGTGTGAGTGTGTGTGCGCGTGTGTGTGTGTGCGTGCGTGCGTGCGTTTTTGTTGTTTGTATGGTCAAGATGAAAGACAAAGAGAGAGAAGGAGAGAGAGAGAAAAAAAGAACAAGAAAAAGAGAGAGAGCGACTGAGAAAGACAGCGTGATCAGGAGAAAAGCAGGTGAGAGAGAACGAGTATTAGTTTGCGAGTGGTTTTGATCAAAAGCAGAGCCACCTGCTCTCACTTACTGCAGAGTGGTGCAGCCCTCCCTAGAGCGAGGGGGAGGGAAAGAGACAGGGCAGGGGAGGAAACGAGAGAAGGAGAGGGAGATGGGGGGAGAAAGAGAGAAGGAGGGAGAGAGAGAGAGAAAGAGCGAGCGAGTGAGAGAGAGAGAGAGAGAGAGAGAGAGAGAGAGAGAGAGAGAGAGAGAGAGAGAGAGAGAGAGAGAGAGAGAGAGAGAGAGAGAGAGAGAGAGAGAGAGAGGAGAGAGAAAGAGGGAGAGAGAAAGAGAGAGAGGGAGAGAGAGAGAGGGAGAGAGAGAAAGGGAGAGAGAAAGAGAGAGAGAGAGAGAGAGAGAGAGAAATAGAGAAGACACTGCGCCTTGCATGCTTCCTGCTCTCACATTGTTGTCATCAGTAGTATTATTAGTTTGACACCAACCCAGGCTTTACATCGGGGTCTTAATATAGCCTGCACTCATCAGGAAGCATCCTTTTCACACCTCACACTGTGCCGCCTCACATTCATTCCACTGCTCCGCCAGCTGCTAACTGCACATCTATAACATGCCTCCTGTGTGTTTCACATCACAGAGTATATTTACATGTCAGCCCTCTACAATCAATCGCGACCTGCATGCTCACGTATTCTGTGCTTCTACCTAAAAGATCCCAGATGAATGTTGGTCAATTATAGGTTCGGTAAAATAAGTGTATTATTTTTTTTTTTTTTACTGAAATTTAAAACACGCTCTTTAGAGTATGCGAGGCATGTGCAGCGTGTACACATCTCACATGCTACATTTCATAATGCATAATTCATGTGTACGCGTTGTCCAACACATCCAGCAGCTCCAAAGCGAATCAATAACTGTGCACTAATACTGCTTACAACATTCACTTGAGCACAACAGCAGACAATTATTCATCTCTTAAATCTGTAATGCATTTACATTCTGTGACATTGTAGATATTGGACATTCACCATTCCTATGCCAACCCCAGACTTTTAATTCCTACTTCGTTCTAAAATCCCTCTCTCCTTTCACAAACCATCCATATCCTCCAAACCCTCCTAAATCCTAGCTTTCATCTTTACTATAACTTCCAGACCCCCACCACTCCCAATTCAGATCCATCCGTCCTCCAACCTCCAGCTACCAACCCCTGCACTACTTTTAGTACAATCCCTGGGCCCTTCTTAAAAGCACAATCCCTGCGACCTTGTACCCTGACCTCCGTGGAGAGCAGAGGAATGTGAGTGAGTCATTGATCACACAGTCGGCTGGTAGAACAGTAACTAGCTGCTGGGTTGTCCTCCAGACAGGCTCGTCAGTAGATTACAGCAGCGTCAACAACAGACTTTTATACCAAACGGCTTTCAAATATTTGAGATTTTAGTGCTTTGGTTATTATTGAATTTACTTTTTTTATGTCCTTACTTTCAATTTCGAGTGTTTATAATCTGTATCTTTCTCATTATCATTATTATTATTATTTACTTAGCTGTATAAAGCACTTAAATAACCAGAAAGTGTTCTATATACAAATATACATATAAACATATATTTACAAACAAATGCATTTGATATCATGACAAGATGATGTCATCTTTAAATAGTAAAAAAGCTCTGCCAAAGTCCAACATCAATGGTGATATTGTAGGACGTTAATGTTCAGGCAATTTTAAAATGTGTAAAAAATATACGAAATGCTTTTAGGTAATCAATGCCCATAGCTCTTTTTCTCACCACAGATCAAATGTACTGATCTAGTGGCCATCCATCCATCAGCTATACCGCTTATCCTTTGCAGGGTCGCAGGGGGGGCTGGAGCCTATCCCAGCCGACACAGGGCGAGAGGCAGGGTACACCATGGACAGGTCGCCAGTCTATCACAGGGCTGACACATAGGGACAGACAACAACTCACACTCACATTCACACCTATGGGCAATTTAGAGTCACCAATTAACCCGCATGTTTTTGGACTGTGGGAGGAAACCGGAGTACCCGGAGGAAACCCACGCAAACATAGGGAGAACACACAAACTCCACACAGAAAGACCCTTGGGTCAGGTGGGGATTGAACCCAGGACCTTCTTGCTGAGGCAACAGTGCTAACCACTGAGCCACCGTGCTGCCCTAGTAGCCAGTCATAAGCTATTAGGCATCGGAGTCTTTACTGTGCTTACAAAGCTAACGATTTATTACATACGTTCTACCATTTTGGTGCAATATATCAACTGCTCAAAAAAAAATGTATATAAAAGGCAACGACAACCAGCTGTTAACTTTACAAAATGTCTTATAAAGATCGCCTTTCATCCTTGATAGCGAGCTGAGGAAAAACACACAGGTTACTGAGACAGATTCAGCGGAGGCCCCTGAGTGTACGAGGTGTGGGCAAGAGGCTTTTGTCACTGGAGGAGTAACTCGCTAATAGCTCATGAATAGCTCGCTGTTTGAAGGATGGTGCTTTAGAAATGCAAATCAGCACAATTATACAGCAATATGTGCTGTACTTAATACCCCTATCCATCTCAAGTTCTTTTATGGTTACGTATCGCTTGGCAATTCACTTGATAGTGGTCAGAGGTACACACCGGCGGGCCAAGTTATTGCCCTCATATAGTTCCGGCAGGAGGTTAATCCCATGTGCACTGCCGCCAACATGTAGTTATGGTAACAAGGGGTGAGGTCAAGTCTTGTCAAACAGGAAGCAGAACGTCTGAAAGCTGGGGAAAAAAGAGAATGGCATCTTTTTAAAAATGCCATCCATCTCCCCCTCTCTGGCAAGATGTCTTTTCCCTTTTTTTGTTCACGTTTTCTCTTCGTTCATCACTTTTTCATCTCCCCTTCTCTGTAGCCGAACTTATTTCCCTGGTGCTCTCTGTCTCACTGTCACTCATTTCTAAATATGTTTTAAATTCCACTTTATTGGTTTAGTCCCACCACCATGACACCCTCTTCCATCCCTCCCTTCCTCCCTCCATCCCTCCCTCCCTTCCTCTCCCCTCCCTTCCATGCAAGAACAGGTGTAGCCCACAGGGCAGAACAGCTGTTGCCGTGGCTCCGTATCAACAAATCATGTCCCCAGCTGAAACGCCCGGCTGTAGAGTAACGGCTACCTCCAACCATCCCCTCCCTATGGTACTACTCAACCCCTGGCACTGCACAGCTTCCTTTCACACACACACACACACACACGCACACACACACACACACACACACACACACACACACACACACACACACACACACACACACACACACACACACGACATACATTGAAACACACACACACACACACACACACAGATAGATTTTGATTCTGACTGATGGTTTTGTTAACCAGATAAACAATTGAGCCAATAGCCTCTCGTATCTTTGCCAGCTCTTAGGGTAATGACCTGCGAACATAACACACATGCCAATCATCCATAAAGAAGGATAAGCATGGTAGTCAGCCGACGGTACTGGCTTGGAAAGACAGTCTGGTGCCTGTAAGAGAGTGTAAAGGCGTGCACTGTGCAAGCTTTGATGAAGAATTAGCCCCGCCCCTCAGGGCCCAATCTGAGACTGCATTTTCACATCACCGGAGATCACAGGCTTGCAAACAAAAAAGCAACCAGCATCCCTGCAACCGCCTCAAGACCAACCCCCTCTTCCCTCCCTCCTCCTAACCCCTCCTCGTCAGCCCCTCCCTGTGTCTGTCTGTCTGCCCTTCCAGCTGTCGCCCGCCCGGGATCCACTCAGCCTCCAGCTCACTGGGGAGGTGAGATGGAGAGATAGAAAGAGAGGAGGAGGAGGTTGAGGGAGTATGAGAGAAGAAAGAGGGAAGGAGAGAGGTGTGTGTTGTTGTTGTTGTTGATGTTGTGTTCCTGTGTTTTGCACATAAGGCAGAGGGAGGAGGGTAAGGGAGAGGAGGAGAAATGGGAAAAGGGACGAAATGAAAAGTATTGAAGAGAAGAACTGGGGGAGGGGGAGAAGGAGACGAGAGAGATGGAAGGAGGCAAGAAAATGGAGAAAATGACAAGAGCGGAGGGGACAAGTGAGCGACACAAATGAGGCCAGAGAGGCTGAGTGAGAGATAGGGATAAATTGGTAGAAAGAGAAAAGAGGAGAGGAAGGGGGCTAGGCGAGCGGGGAAATAGAGGGTAAGGAAAGGGCAAAAAACGCTGTAGTGAAAGAGAAAACATGGCCAGTGAATGGAGGATTGGCATGAGAAAGAGAAAAATATCAAGATGGGGGTTGGAAAAATGACTGGAGGGAGGGAAGCCATACTTTCTGACAGTATTAGTCCTTTTCTCTCTCTCTCTCTCTCTCTCTCTCTCTCTCTCTCTCTCTCTCTCTCTCTCTCTCTCTCTCTCTCTCTCTCTCTCTCTCTCTCTCTCTCTCTCTCTCTCTCTCTCTCTCTCTCTCTCTCTCTCTCTCTCTCTCTCTCTCTCTCTCTCTCTCTCTCTCTCTCTCTCTCTCTCTCTCTCTCACAAACAAAAGCATACATAAAATAACGGAGGGACCACAAATTCACAGCTGAGCCTCGCTGTCGGAGGCAGAGATACCACAGACCGCTCCGGACACCACAACACAGACTAACTTGTGCAGTAGCAGTCCTCCATTCCAAACCCCCAGCATGGTACCGTACGCTCGCGGTTAACACTTTCTCAATCCACAAAAAAAAAAACGAGATCTTCACGTCAAAACCAAACAAACAGCTGTGAGTTACCATGAATAATGGACGTTGCACAGCAGCATCACAGCAGAGGGGAACTGTAATATAGCTGCTGCTGTACTTCGTGGGCCTTTTCCATTCCCCCATCGCTGTGGCTGTGTAGAGTCTGCTCCCATGTCATTGATACCCCTGCTTGGCCCTGCTCGTACCTCCACAGGCCATTAGGGCTCTAATCCTGAGCCGCGCGGCGGCACAGTTTCACCCCCGGGCCATTCACTTTGTCTCCACACAAGCGCAGTTGCCAGATTCGTGTGACCAAGCGCGCCCCTTCTCTCTCTCTCTCTCTCTCTCTCTCTCTCTCTCTCTCTCTCTCTCTCTCTCTCTCTCTCTCTCTCTCTCTCTCTCTCTCTCTCTCTCTCTCTCTCTCTCTCTCTCTCTCTCTCTCTCTCTCTCTCTCTCTCTCTCTCTCTCTCTCTCTCTCTCTCTCTCTCTCTCTCTCAGGAGGGAGGGATGGAGTTATTAGAAAAGACTGCTTTCTCTCGGCTATTATTGCGTGGAGACGAGTGTTTGGTGGGAAACGGGGGGCTTTCGGGGTATGGAAATTCACAGGGTTAGCTACTTAACAGAACAACATGACTTTGCGTTTAACAAAAAAAACTTAAAAAGACGTGAATATTTCGCTTACAGTATAGTTCAATAAAAGGAAAAACCTATTTTCTTTATAATGTAGACTACCAAGTTTTCCTACAAAAATTATTTAATTAAAGCATTAACTATGCCCCCCTATACTAGATACTATGCCCCCTTCCCAAAATGAAACTCTAGCATAGCGATTGCATCAAATATACAGATTGGCCACTTTGATCTGTCTATTTGAGATGCAAAGTAAGATACACCAGAAGCCAAGCTGCCCGAAATATAAAAAGGATAATAAGGATAATAAAAAGGAGCTGCAATTTACCAAATAAAAAAAATACATGCATAACAATACCCTGTCATCTACTACAAATGTCTGTTAAACATTGATTTTCATGTCTGTCCTCCATCTCATTCTCTGCACACCACATACCTATACAGTGACTTATACAGTGATATAATACCCTAACCCTAACCCTTACACAGTGATATAATACCCTAACCCTAACCCTTATACAGTGATATAATACCCTAACCCTAACCCTTACACAGTGATATAATACCCTAACCCTAACCCTTACACCCCCAACCCTAATCATAACCCTTATACACATACCTATACAGTGACTTATACAGCGATATAATGCCCTAACCCTAATCATAACCCTTATACAGTGATTTAATGACCTAACCATAACCCTAACCCTTAAACAGGGATATAATACCCTAACCCTAATCCTATCCCATATTTATACAGTGATTTAATGACCTAACCATAACCCTAACCCTTAAACAGTGATATAAAACCCTAACCCTAATCCTAACCCATACTTATACAGTGATTTAATGACCTAACCATAACCCTAACCCTTAAACAGTCATATAATACCTTAACCCTAATCCTAACCCATACTTACACAGTGATATAATACCCTAACTCTAATCCTAACCCATACTTACACAGTGATATAATGCAATCCGCTGGAGGCTTTAAAAAAAACCGGAAACCTGAGACGCAATACTCATCAGACACTTAACGTTCCATACATCACGCTGTCGATGTTATCTCCCTCTCCCTGTGTGTCTGGCTCCCTGGCTGCATCAGGTGTCGCTACAGGACCCCTAGTCTAAGTGCCTCGGTCTCAATGAACGGGGACACCATTAAGGCTCCTGTGGAACCTGTGCACCTTGGGATACAAAGGAAGAGCCATCCCAAGTCAGGGAGTCGTCTAACTGACTGTGACCCAGCTTCTATACTACAGACAAATAATCACCGACCTGATATTCTCTCAATTTGTGGTTTGGTTACATTTAATGTCAAAATCGCAGGAGATCAATACAAAATATAGATCAATTATCGAGTATTAGAAACTGATGAATGAGTGACTTAATCTTTATATTGGACATAGTTATTGAAACAGGAAATAATGTATTTTTTAATGAAAATCTTTTTTTATTTAGCATATGATCATTATCTTTTGCTCTTTCTAGTAGCATACATAACTATCTCAAACACAAACACACAGACAGACACACATACACAAACACACAGACAGACAGACATACACAAACACACAGACAGACACACAAACACAAACACACAGACAGACACACATTCACAAACACACAGATGGACACACATACACAAACACTTTTAAAGAGCCTCTGTCTCTTGGTCCTAAACAATCAACTGTTGCCTACAGGCTAATGCTCACCACAATATTGTTCCCCCCACAAGACTGGGGCAGTGGGTCACAGGCTCTTGGCTCAGGGGCCACCCAGTGCAAGGCTCACTGTTTCAGGGATGGCCCTAGTCCTACACCAGTGGCCCCTTCCCTTCAACACCAGTCTCCCTGGAGCCCTGGGCCCGGTGCCAGACCACTGGCCAGCAACAATGGGCCTCTAACAACAATCCATACACAGTGAGCCGTGGACCCCATGCCTAGGACTTAAGTGGCCATTTGCATTGTGTGGGAGTGTGTGTGTGTGTGTGTGTGTGTGTGTGTGTGTGAGAGAGAGTACCCCTGCGTGGGTGTGTATTACTGTGCATGCACAGAAAGCAGGGGTGAGCTGTATATACTCTTCTGTGTTCCTACACTGATGGACCTACTGCAGATCTACCCTGGAGATGTCGCTATAGCAACAATGTAGCCCAATGTAAGCACGACCGCGAGTCTCTTTCACTGACAATGTGCAGCGTTCCTATGAGAGTTTGTTTGTTTGTTTGTTTGTGTTTATGTGTTAGTATGTCCCTTGTTGTTGTCTGGTCACGTGAGGCTAGCAGATGGAGGAAGAGGGGACATTGGGAGTCGCTGCTCCAAGCAGCTGCCCTGTTGGCTGGTCTCTGAGCATCAGGCACTGGATGGTGTCCTGTCACCATGGAGATGCAAACACAAATGAATCATAAAATAAAGATTAGAGTATAGATGAGAATGTATGCAGAATCCGTCTGACATTTCTAAGTCTTGTCTAAAAAAAACTAAAGAGTGAGAATGGCTAGAAAGAGGCTTCAGTCATTGTCCCCATCTTTGGAAAACAACCCAAATACGTGTAATGAATGGATTGAAAACTATGGCAGTCCAAATATGTCCATTATTCTATGAATGTATGGGAGTTTGTGTGTGAATGGTAAGATAACTGAAGTCAATGTGGCTGGAAAAACTGTGTAATTTGCTGCAAATAAATTAATTAAAATGTTTTTTTATTTGCAAGAGATCTGGGAGTCAACATGATTCAATGGTAGCTGGCAGCCTCGTCTCTCATCTAATTATTGACCTGTATGGAAAGTCACAGTTTGCTAGTGCACGTATGTGTGTGCGTGTGTGCTTGTGTATGTGTGTGTGCTTGTGTGTCACTGCTGTTTGATTTTGTGGTGCCGTATTTCAGTGTCCATCACTTGCTGTTGCTGCTTAGAATGGTACATACAGAACAGCTTGACCTTTTTTACCAACTGAAACCCATCCTTTTCTGCCTCCATTCCTTCCTTCCTCATCCATCCGTCCATCCATCCATCCATCCATCCAACTAGCCCTACCCCATGCATTTATCCATCCATCCATCCAACTAGCCCTCCCCCATGCATATATCCATCCATCCATCCATCCATCCATCCAACTAGCCCTCCCCATCCATCTCAATCCAACTAGCCCTCCCCCATCCATCCATCCATCCATCCAACTAGCCCTCCCCCATGCATCCATCCATCCATCCATCCATCTATCCCTCCCCCATGCATTTATCCATCCATCCATCCAACTAGCCCTCCTGCATTCATCCATCCATCCATCTAGCCCTCCCCCATGCATTCATCCATCCATCCATCCATCCAACTAGCCCTCCCCCATCCCTCCCTCCAATCCTAACCCCAACCCATCTCCCTGCAGGCCTGTTCAAAAGGAACCACATTCCTTATGTTTCTCCATCCATGCATCCACCCGTTCACTCCTTCCCTGTCTCCACTCCATCACTGGAGGTCCACAGTGGGGAAGATGCTACCCCCCCCATCCCCCCAGTCCATCCATCCATCCACCCACCCTCTTATGGCTAGTGCCCCCACCCCACCCCCTCCAGTGTCTCCTGTCATTGTGGGCTCTGCTCTCGCTCTGGCTTGGACTGCTGTGGGAGAATGGGGTCATTGTGGCTGAGCTCCAGTGTGTGTGCGTGTGTGTGTGTATATATATATATATGTGAGAGAGAGAGAGAGAGAGAGAGAGAGAGAGAGAGAGAGAGAGAGAGCTCCCTGCTCCATCTCCATCGCACCCCTCTGTTCTACCTAACACGCAAGCGCACTTGAATTTAGACATACACAAAAACGTACATATCTAAATCATTCATACACACAGTAACCGTCCTACTTTACTGCGATGCCAGTCAGGTAATTATGACATAGTATTTCCATTGTCTGTCTACAAGCTCCTAATGGTTGAGGACAATTTTATAGAAATACATAGATTCTAGGTGGATCAATCTCTTTTCACTTATCTCCCGTGATAGATAGACGTAGACCTGAAAGCCTTTTCAACGTGTTCTACGTGGGAGACTGCTGCCAAATCGGAAAGTCTCTCTCTCTCCTTTTCTTTATCCCTCGTTCCCTCACTCCTTCCTTCCCTCCCTCCCTCTCTCCAGTCTCCAGTTAGTCACAGTCTAGTCTTCCAGCACCGTCTCTTAGATGGATTGGCAGGCGCTGCCAGCCATATCACTACAGCTAATCCTCACTATAAAACCCACACAAGCATTACACTCTCACACACACACACACACACACACACACACACACACACACACACACACACACACACACACACACACACACACACACACACACACACACACACACACACACACACACACACACACACACACACACACACACACACACTCTCTCTCTCTCTCTCTCTGGGACAACAGCAACCATATACCGTATCTCGCCTTACTAATCTGATTAGTAGCAATTACATGACATACGTATGGCATTGTTGGCGCACTGCAGATAGTGTCACGGTTATTCCTTTTGATGCAGAAAACAAAAGGATAGATCACAGAAACCGTATTTCTAATAAAAAAAAGCCTGTGGTGGAATAAACTGCCCTCCGAAAAACGAGAGACTGGACAAGCCTGCTGGGAGACACAAGGCCCAGTACTATTCATTCCATTGTTGGTTGTGTAAACACGGCGTTCATTTGATGTGGCAGCACTCATAACAGCAGGGCCTGTAAAAAAACCTCCTCCCCAGTCCCCTTTCCTTTACCATGTCTAATACAGTCTGCCTGCTGGACAGCTACACTCCTAGTCACCTTAGCGCGCGCACACACACACACACACACACACACACAAGTAGCTGTCCACACAGGCACTCACACACACACACACACACACCCACACACACAAACCCTCTATGAGGATCCTGAAAAAAATGTAAATAAAAAAAGAGTCTTTCAGCTCCGTTCTCTCTCTACTGAGTTTTTGGTGGACGAGACCTTTTCTAGGGTTAAAACTAGGGAGGCGGACCCCTGTCATACATGATCGGTCAGGTAAAATACAAAACCAGGCTAGCGGTACGCCGACACCCAACAGCAAAACCAAATAAAGAACACAGATGAAAGAAGAAAAAACACAACCCCTATATGGTTACAAGGTTCCTTTTAGCAAAGGCGCTGGCACTGGGTTAGTTAGGCACTGGCCCGGCCCTAAAAGCTGACGGGGGTTTGGTAAGAGAACAGCGGCAGTCAGCCCGTGGCTCCACCACCGCGTGTCTCTAGAGCCCGAGCTGGGGCTGAAGGAGACAGGTGATCAGCTGAGCAGTGTTGTGTTACCTGCCTGTCCCTGCTGAGTCAGAGCCCTTGTATACGGTGAGGCGGCTCAGGGTAAAGTACCTGTGGCAGCCTGTCAGCGCCGTCCTGACCCGCCTTAGGCACATATATGCGTACAAGCGTGCTTTGGGGTATATACAGTACTGTGCAAAAGTTTTAGGCAGGTGTGAAGTCTTTAAAGATAGAAGAAGAAAAAAAAACATAAAAATATAAAATGTTAATCGTTTATTTTTTTTTATCAATTCATAAAATACCAAGTGAGGGAGAAGCAAATCTATATCAAATCAATATTTGGTGTGAGCACCTTTCACCTTCAAAACAGCATCCCCTGCCTGAAACCTATGCACAGTTCTGTATATGACAAGCGTGCTTTCTATAACGTTGTATACCTTTTAGAACCCACACACATTTTATATCCAGTCGGGGGATAAGTTAAGTTTTTTCACCCGTGGAAGATTACACTGAGAATAAACCCAGACTCTTAAAAGGAGCTATGCTTACAACAGAAATAAAACAGTGAAGTTAACAAAGCAAAGCACTAACAAAATGAATACAGGAAATAAATGAAAGCCTATGGTCATCAACAGCAGTCTTCCTGGACAGTGATAATGGACTAACGAGTGAGCTAGCACAAGTATAATAGTTACACCATATCCACGGCAAGTTTACAACGTATACAAACAGTACTTCCGATAGAAGATCCGTCACAGTAATTCTTCCAGTGGGATCTGAAAGGGCAGTAGGCTGATCCCTGGGACGGGATGACAGGTGAGGCCTAAGTGACCACGCAGAGTCCAGTGGCCTGACCTGCCAGCCAAAACAAACGCGCTGTGACATCACACTAAGGAGGTCACCGCAATCAGATTATCCCCAGTTACATGGGAGCTTCCCCTGACTGCTCGGCCACTGCGCTCAGTAACTCCACAGTGTGAACGCGTTCTTATCCATCGTCCTTCCTCTATTTTTTATGATCTCTTTCGATCTCATATATACTAGTTTGTCTCATTCACCAGGCCCGGCTCCCACTGACTCTGTGCCTGACAGTGTTTCTTATCCTGCCCCATGGACAACACACGTTTAACATAAAGTCATATTAAATTATAATAATAATTTAGTATATTATTATTATCTCTGGACATTACACTTCCTGGGCACAGTTTGCATATTGTACTCTTGTAGACAAAAAACTGTACAGCTCTTTTTTAAAAAGTTGTATTTTTCTTTTCCTTTTTTTTTGTTGTTGTGTTGTGTTGTGTATTGTGTTTGTATTGTGCTCTACATCAAAACAAATTCCTTGTATTTGTTAACCTACTTGGCAATAAACCTGATTGTGAGTCTAACATACACAGGTGGATATAAACTTGAAATAGCCTATACAAAGAAGAGAAACTAATTACTTTGCCCATAGATAAAGTACACTAAAGTACAGTACAAGAACAAGAGAAATGACACATATTGATAAATCTAACTCACTGAGCCTGAAATACTTTCATCCGAAATACAGACAAAAAAACTCTGTAGGGGTTGTTATGTGCACATCAGAGCGTAGTGTCAAGTATGTGAGCAGTTTTGCGGAGGCAACGTGATGGACGACCAAGCAGAGGCTCAAGGGCCCACGCTCCTCCGTAACCGCGGCGATGCCAAGCGGTCGGGTCGGTCTGAAGAGGATACCTGAGACGGGCGCACCGGGACAATGAGCGGAGGTGTAACCCTACACTCCCATGAGCCACTCTTTATCCCTCTCTCCGTCTGTCCCTCTCTTGTTTTCACTCCGCACCTCTCTTTCATCCCTCTCTTCACACCTCTCTCCTCCACGCCTATTTTCTTCTTCATCACCATGCTCCTTCTTTTTCTTCTTCTTCTTCTTCACACATTCCTTTTTTCTGGCCGTTCTTTCACTAGAATGTCTCCCTCATTTAGTCCGTCTTCCTAACACTCGTTCTCTCACTTATTTTTGTCAATTAACAATCAAATTACAGATGCTTTATTGTTATATTATTATTATTATATTATTATATTTATATTATACTAATTACTACTCGTTGCCAACCTATCCCTCTCTCCATCCCTCCTTCCCTCTCTCCCTCCGTCCCTCCCTCAATCGTTCTCTTTATTTAAATCCCTTCTGCCTCCCTTCAGGCATCGCCAGGATACGGTAAACATCCGTCTCGATGAGTCACAGTCTGATCACACACTCGGCGATGAGCACTTGATGGTTTTCAATGAGATCCGCGTCCAGCTCAGAGGAGGAAAGGACGCATAAGGTCCGCCCATCTGCCAAGGTCCCTGTTCCCATCACAGTCTCTATTTATCTTATGGACACTGAGAGGACTCCAAGTAAAGGCACTGACATTTTGCGCAGCTGTGTGAGTGACTCAACAACATCTAGCCAGCCATGTCACCAGGGCAAGGCTGTTTCGGCATTGTTGCCAAGGCTTCACTGTCCAATTACACATGTGACGCTCATCCTCACATTTAGTGGTGGAGAGATGCAGTGAGAGACAGAAAGAGAGAGAGAAGAAATAGAGAGAGGGAAAGAGAGAGAGAGAGAGAGATAGGGAAAGAGAGAGAGAGGGCTAGAGAGGGAAGGGAAGAGATGTAGAGAGGAGGCAAAAGACATGGAGAGAGAGAGGGAGAGAGAGAGAGAGAGAGAGAGAGAGAGAGAGAGAGAGAGAGAGATGCCAATGAGCTAGAGGGAAGTGAAGAGATGTAGAGAGAGTGAACAAGTGAACCGAGAGAAGGCAAAAGACATGGAGAGAGAGAGAGAGAGAGAGAGAGAGAGAGAGAGAGAGAGAATAGGTGTAAGCGTAGCGCTTCAAATACAGCAACACTTCCTCCACATCCGAGAACTGGCATCTAGGAAGGAAGAGCAGATTAGGAAAGACATTTTGGCAGATCTACAGGGGGTGTCTCTAAGCTACAAATAGTTTGGCTCTCTCGCCTCCAAAAAGCCCTGTATTCAGCATCTCCTCACCCATATTTATACACCCCATCCCCCACCAGCAATGTCACTTAGCCTAAACACACACACACACACACACACACACACACACACACACACACACACACACACACACACACACACACACGCATGCGCACTCATGCATAATAACACACATACGGACACTGTATCATTTCTGACACACTAACGCAACTGCGTCTTTAAACAGCAAGTAGCACAAAGGACCAAAAATAGCTCAGCGAGTTGCAGAGCAGAACTGCTCTCCTTGATGAGGACAGGCGGAAAGAGGAGGAGGAGGAGGAGGAGGAGGAAGAGAGCGGAGAAAAGATGGCAGAGTGAGGCTTGCTCTCCAGGATTGATCATAACCCTGCTGCCGCTGTGCTTCATTCAAACCTCAATGACTCGTTAACATTTTGTGATAAAAGCCGTCAACCCTTGCAGTAAAAAGTATGACTGATAGATTACTATCCACTCGTCCATCCCTTTGCTGTGATCTAGCGTTCTTATGACCCGACCCTTGTGACCCGCTGACCGATGATTGGTGGAACCCAAAAAAGAAATGACTACTGTGGAAGCTATCCAGTGAGTATGCATGGCAACCCTCAACAAGCACAAAACTAAATGGGAAAAATGGAAACTGAGGCCTCAGACATCTTCATGGTGGAGAAGGGGGTAGTCATGGTGTGCTATTACATTGCCTTTCAGCACACAGGAGGTATAACTCTAATGAATCTGCTAATCATTCATTCAATTAAACAGCAACTAAACAATTCGTCTGACCCTTTTAAAAAGCACTTAATAAGTACTTTAAGAAGTGTGGTCTAGGTGTTACCAAAGACAACACATTGTAGTTGTAATAATACAATTCCCCCATCTGTCTTTTCTTAAACGGTTCTTCCATGGATCTTTATGATGAGAAAACCCCTCCCACCAGATGGGAGGCAAGAGACACGAGACATTACATTAAAAAGTACTCACTGTTACTGGATTTGAGGTCCCTGTGTATGACCGGTACAAACGTCTTGTTGTGCAGGTAGTCCATTCCCGTGGCGATCTGAACAGCCCAGTTCACCAGGACCCTGGGGGGGACCTTCTTCCCCGCCAGGGCCCTGTTCAGAGCTCCTCCTCTGGCATACTCCATCACCAGGCACAGGTTAGGCTCCCGCAGGCACACCCCTATCAGTAGGATGATGTTGGGGTGCCTGAGCATCCAGAAGAGTCTGGCCTCCTGCCTCACGCTCTCCGCTGTGACGCTAATGTCCTCGTCGGGGTCCTGCCGGGCAGCTTTGACCGCCACTTCCTCCGAGTCCCGCAACACTCCCCTGTAGACCTTCCCGAACCCCCCGGCCCCGATCACCTCCTCCAGGACCAGCTCGGAGAAGTCGATCTCCAGGGGGCAGTCTCCGACTCCGACGCGGCCCGCCACCAACCCTCCTGGGGTCAGCTGCGGGTAGCTGCCGGCGCCGTCCCTCCGCGTGACGTAGTTGCAGGGGAAGATGCCCACCTTGTCCTGGATCTTGCCCGTCCACCAGCCCTCGTCCCCGGACACCTTGGAGTCTTTAGAGAGCACCTCGAGCAGGTCCCCGCGCCGCAGGGTCAGCTCCTCGTCCGCCGTCGCCTCATAGTCAAACACCGCCGTCCAGAAGGGGTTGGGGTTGGTGGCGGAGGTGGCGCCGCCCTGGTGGTCGTGGTGCGAATCTGGGGAGCCGCAGGAGGAGAGGGTGGAGGAATTCCAGCTGCCGCCGTTCTCCGCCTGGCCCACCGGTAAGGGGCGCACCAGGGGCGGAGGCCCGGGAGAGGACGTAGGAGGGCCCAGGGTACCCGGGCGGACTAGCCTGGGGGGAGGAGGGGTACAGCAGCCCCCGCAGCTGGTGCAGGGCATGGGGGTGGCAGTGTTGCTGGCTCTGGTGTATGGGTCCATGGCTGTCTAGCTGCTGGTAAGCGGTGGCACTGTGGGCCTGCCCTCTGTCAACTCACACATAAAATCCATGCAGAGCCCATCGACTAAGACCAGGCCTTGTCGAACCAAGGAGAGGACAGAGGGGGTATCAGTGGACCAGGGATCCCGACAGCCTCTGTAAAGGCTTCAGCATCACTCTCTATTGAAACTGTATCTCTTCCTGTTGATACTAAAGCTTGTGTTTATGTAGTCTGTGTTGCCAAACAAAGTGAATTTAACATCAAATCTTAGGAGCAAGTTTACAGTGTTCTGCATGTGAAATGGCTACTATCTAAACGATATTCATGGCCGGATGGATCCCTGATAACAAAACGATATAGTATTCTACCCAAGCCTGTTTTCGGGGAAAGCTTAACAGAGTTATGACAGACAATTAAGATGTTCCAATCTCTCACACACAACGGACTGACCAGTAGTAAAGACAAAGTCAATGTTGTCTTTCCATTTTTAGTTTTTTGAATTTTTGGTTTGTCTACATGAATAATTCATGACCTGCACTTTCTTTCGCTTCATTGAAACCAACTATCCTGACTCAGAGATTCACTTAGACAAGCTCTTCAGTCCCTAGCTCATAGATGCCGAAGCTAAAAAAAGCAATAACGCAAAAGTAATATTACGAAGTTATTGGCCCATCAAATTTGATAGGGCTACATATTATATAGGCTTATTATAGGCTTACATCAATCACAAATGATAAATCCCTTTCTTAGCACAGTGGACATGCAAATGCCTTTTTATATCGGTGAGATACAGGCCAAATTGGTTTGTCTCCTGTCTTTTGCAGCCAATTGGAAAATCTACAAATGTTGCCCTACATTTTGCCAGTCAATCCCGGGCTAAATCCTACATGCATGGTCAATCATAAACCAGTTATATGTCCTTAAATAGCCTTTAGGTATAAGACTCGTCCATGTTAAAAAATAATATCACTGGTGATACATGCAGTCTCCGTTTAAAGCGGTTCAATTTATATTATCTGTCAGATGAACTGTCTTGTAACATTGTGTGGCCTACGTTCTATTCACGTATCTCAACAAACGCGTCGATGTTGATATAGTGTAACCATTTTTTTAGCACATCCGAATCAGCCAGTCTTATTCGGTTAAAATTCTGTAGGCGAGGTGAATGCAACGACCGTTCTGGATAATTCATTACGATATCTGTACTTTATTTATTCTCTTGCCATCCTTAAGTTAAGAAACATAATTTTCCGGTGCACATATAAGCCTTCAAATAAATCCTTACGATTATCACCGATGAAAGTCGAGGTCCAACACCTGCTAGATCTTGAGAAAGATATTCCGGTAATGCTCAATACCTTCACACACCAGCGTTGGTCACATCCCTCTCAAATTGTTTCTGAGAATGATTAGTCAAATATTTACTAATGCTTGCGTCCGATCCAAGTCGACATGAGAACAAATTCTCTTCTATTTCTTTGGTTGTGTCAGAGACAAATGGATGCACCATCGAGGCAATAATACATAGGGAAAATCAAATAATAAAGAGCAAATAAAATGTAGCTATTTCGGATTTAACCGGATTATATGCTAGGCTAAACCCCGTTGTTTGGACAGCGTTAATAGAACTCAAGTCACAATTGGCATGGTCCTAATAAAAGATAAATAAATAAAAAAAATTGCTCCAATTAGGTCTTTGATTCAATAAATAAAATTCCTATTCGTATTTTCTGTATCCAGGCCACTGTATGTCACAACATCCATTGACATCGTCGCATGGGCGTGTGATCGCATCCAAATAGGCTACAATAGGCAATACAGTCTAAAATACACCATCAACGTCCAAAAGGAAAAGTCGCAATTTAAAATTCCCTTTTACTGTGTGTTCGTATGGGTCTGTCGGTAGGTCAGCTGTCCATTGGAATCAAATGGCTTTTCGCTTCAAAAGAGGTGCCATTCCGTGAACCGAGCTGTCAGTCTATGGCCTTACTTTGTATACACCGGGGCTCTGTTCGAATGCTCTGTGTACGCTTACAACAACATGTATTTCCCATTTTCACTGATGTAACGTAAAGTGATTGGCTGCATCGCCATGACGATGGACTTCATCCATATGTAGTCAGATCACGATTTAGGCAAAGGGAAAAGAGAGGATGCTAAAAATATTGGAACGCGGATTTGCCTGTGTTGGAGGGGGTGGACTGTGCGGTTGCATTGTGGGTAATGTAGTTTATAATTGATGATTTCCTGACCTACATCAAACTTTTTCTGCTCAACGAGTGAAAATGTGGCATGTATAATTTATTGGTTTCCAATTCCTAATAATTATATTGATAAATGGTACAGGCACAGATAACATCAAGAATACTAAAGAAATTAGGGAATACCCTAATTAGAAATCTAGAAATTGCCTCTAGAAATTGTCAAGGCAGATTTGACCGCACTTTAAAAGACAAATACTGGTTGGGTACAGTAAATGTTAGTTATTTCATCATTGTGGTTGGCTGATTGATAAAGGAGTAACTTAAACATTAATCTTAAGATAATGAGATTTGTGAAGTGTATATTGTTGTTTGGTGAAAGGATATGGCAATATATTTTCACGCTTTGGTTTTCACAATACGCCTAACAGAAACAACATTTACAATTTTAATATCAAAACAAAGTAAAAATGTTATGATGGGTCCATTGTAAAATAGGGTGCCTGTACAGATCATCTTGATATTACGCCCCCCAAAAATCAACATATAGTCCTACACTGCCCCCTGGTGACAATAAAGGGTTGGTAATGTTAATTATCTTAGGTAGCCTCTGTCTCTATGGCAGGAAGCAGGGGAGGTGATGGATCCGGAAGGCCGCAACAGAAGCAGCAGCAGCTTCAGGGTCAGGGACGGCCCTGTTATTTTACGGAGAGTGGAACCCCTCAAGGGTGACAAGTTTATTCAGGCTTTGCCTCAAGTCTTTACAATTTACCGATAAACTACAAGACATGGCTGTTTGTGATGAAGAGCCAACAGGCTCTAGAATAAAAGGTATATAAAAGGTCATTAAATGCTCAGAAAAAAGGAACAAACCTCGATCAAGGGTCATTGAACTGCAGGCATATGTTCTGTTGCTTCCACACCGAGAAGGAGGGCCGAGAGTGAAAAGAATGCGGTGGGGTTGTCCAGCACGCACAGGTTCTTCACACCTCCGTGGTCTACTGGGTAGAGCTTGAGGAGAAGGTCCCCATTGCAGCTCCACTCCTTGACCCAGATGTCAAAGTCAAAAGTTGTCCGAGCGAGGAGAACGAGGAGTGAGAGTGGGTCCCTGAACTCCTGCAAGAGGCACTTGGTGTCTCTGCTCCCTATTTCATGGAGAACAGGAATATTTATGGGTGAAATTTACACGGTGTCTCATAATCATTTATGCAAATCTATTTTTAGTACGCTTGGGTTACTCTGGTTTAATGAGCTTTATTTTAGAAAGCTGGCAGAATGATGGCAGATATGAATCTGCACTAAGAAAATATGATTGAATCCTGATTGCTCAGTGCATAAAAACAATATGCTGGTAAAACAGATGTTGAATCACTGATTTGTAATTGTTTTGATACATAATGTATTTAATAAGGGAAAAGGCTATCTGTTAAATCTCTATACAAAAACAACAACAATACAACAGAAGAATTCACTTAAGCAAAAAAAAAAACAGTGCCAGCTAAAGTTATTACAAGAAAAGTTAATACAGGAAATTAACACAACTTGATATTTAAAATAGACTGCTTATTTGAGTGTGCTTGGATGCAATTGGTCCAGAGAGTAGGCCACACCCCTACTCTCGCTGATCCGTCACCGGACAGACAGCTACACCCCGTGATTATACCACTTTCCGTAGATAAACAAAGTCTGCATTATCCCAAGTGTACTAAATACCTGGTCACCCAGCTCTGCAACACAGCGCAGTGGGCCTGGATCACAACCCCGTCCCCGACCCTGACCCCCGAAAGCCCTGTACTCTTCATTGCCTGCGGGGTCAACCCAACCCTAACCCTTGCAAAAGTCGCAGAGGGTGCAAAGCATATGCCTAGACGCCTGCATGTCTGTCCATCACCAGGCCATTAAAGATGGTTTCCCTAAACAGCAAGCTACACTGCCAATCCACCATGCAGAGGATGCTAAGAGGGGCCTGCAGAGAGGAGAACATGTATGTAACTCAGTTCAAACTCAACATGATCTTGTTTAGAATGTCAGTACAAACGTGAAATACTTGATTTAATTTTTAGAAAGGACTAACATAGACATTTATGAGCAGCCAGTGAACAGCCACCCAGGTAGCCCTGTAAAGGCCAGTCATGCCCCTGGTGGTATTAGGGAACAACCGCAGAGAGAGGTTGTCATTACAGGACAAAGACCAGCTGGTCGTTTATGGAATTCCCTTCCAAAGATCATATTGAGAGATCACAGAGAGTCTGTGTCAACCAATGTTTTAAAATCCCGGCTCAAGACTTATTACTTTGAGCTGGCATTTAATTAAAATACCTTGTAAAGTGCCTTGAGGTCTCCCCAGTCAAAAAGGTGCTGTGCAAATCTATATTGTGTTGATTGTATTGTATTGTGATAGACTGGCGACCTGTCCAGGGTGTACCCCGCCTCTCGCCCTGTGTCCGCTGGGATAGGCTCCAGCCCCCCCCCGTGACCCTGTACAGGATAAGCGGTAAAGTTAATGGATGGATGGATGTATTGTATTGTTTTGTATTTTGTAAATTGTATGAGCCGTTTATTGTCTCTACAGCCTTCTGTCTTCATTACATTCCACATTGGAACCCCACCACCTTGGTGCTCATCCAAGCCTGAGTTAATGCTGAGGCATGGGATGTAGTTGGGAGAGCACGGCATCAATGTAGGTTGTCACCTCCCAGTCGTGAATAAGTGAGCTCAGCAATTTGAATCAGAATTGAATCAGCAAGTCATTTTTGTTTCGTTTGACAATTAAATAATTTACTAATGCTTAAATTACTATATAGTTATAAGTATCACTTGGAACAGATTGGCAAAGATACAAAGATCTAATTAGTTTACAAGTCATTTACAATAATTTTAATAAATACAACTTTTTAATAGATAAAAAATGAAAAGATACCCTGTCATATAATTATAATTTTTTTATTAATTGGTTGTGTCACAGTTGCAGCATCTTCTGTTTTAGCTGTTTAAAACATATATGAAAAGGGTCCCAAGCTAACATAACCATGCATTTGGCATGGCGAGTATTCCTTACAGTTCAAACCACACATCATTCTTACAACAACTTTAAGATTGTATAAGGGGAGCTGAGGGAAAGATTTCAGTTGTCGGGGTCAAATTTAATATAGGTTATTGGTAAATTCTAAGGAAACACGAGGGTTAAATATGTTTTACAACCACAAGGCTGTGCTATTAATTCGTTAATGAGTGCCCACTGTGGTGTTTCCGCTGTGATACAAAATGTCTTTTGAATATAATTAAACAAATATAATTTCCACTTCAGTGAATATGAAACATGGACAATTCACCCACTTCTTATTGTGTACCATTAACGTTGCGTTTCGAAACGTATTTCAATAAAAAAAACATATTTTTCAATGGTCATTCATTGGAATTATAGTTGTTACAACACTACCCCCAGTGTGTTACTATCGGTAGTGCTGCAAGCATGTTTGCACAGGCGCAGTAAGCGTTTGCGAGCACAGCAGTACCGTGGTTTCGGTTGAGAGCATTCCTGGCAACGTCGCGAGTGGTGATAGAAACAGTCTATCGACTACAGGCAGTCAATATTTCTACAAGGGATTTTGAAAAATTCAAAGGGGATTAAATTTATCCGAAAACAAGACTGTCTCTCGTGGTAAGATGATTAACTGCCGTATGTTTAAATTCATTTGGTGTAATAGTTAAGGGTATTCAACAACGTTGAAAAGTGGCAAGTGAAGTAGCTAGGCAATCATCGCAAGCGAGCGAGCCAACCAACTTCAGCGAGCTATGCAGTCAACAGCTTGCATATTATTGCATTGCTTTTGAAATGTGTTTCACATAACGAATCATTGAATGAATATGCAATTTGCCTAAACTTTTAAGTCTTCCAAATGCTTTGTTGTTTGATGGTTTGTGGTTATAAATCGCCGCGATAGTATTATTTACTGCAACATATTCGTCAACCTTCTTGATGAAATTGGCAATAGGTGC
>JAPMUY010005354.1:282500-378452 GCA_026901105.3 Galaxias olidus | reverse complement strand
TTTTCTGTCAAGATGGGGTGCTGAGTGTACATTAATGAGAAATAAAATGAACTTTTTCGATTTTAGCAAATGGCTGCAATAAAACAAAGAGTGAAAAATTTCAAGGGGTCTGAATACTTTCCGTACCCACTGTAGATGCATATACTGCATTTGTAAAAGTAATCAAATATGACGTGGTTGAAGAAACTTACGCTCTCAATACATGAACCTCACGTCACGGAGCATAAATGGTCCTCTGCTCACCAGGGCTCAGCAAAGCAGACAACCGAAGTGCAGCAGATCACCATTATGTTTTTACTGGTGGGTTTTTATGCCTGGCTGTTTGGTTTTCCTTCATTCCATTGTTGAATCTATGTTGTATCCGAGCGTAACGAATTGAAGTAAAGACTATTTTGTTTTGTCACTGAATTTGTGTAAGAACTTTATTATGTTAACTACTAAACCTGAATACGCCTACCTCTCTGCGATTGAGACCTCCCTTCTCCAGCAGCTCTTACAGAACAAAGGAACCAAACCAAGACTCAGCAGAGGTGGAAGCTCCTCTTGGAGCTACAGTTCACCAGGGCATCTCTCTGGGTCAGCATGACGAGGCGCTTTGTTCCATCACCCACCACATCCCAAGCCATGTCCCAGTGCATGGATCAAACCTGGCTAGGGACCTATTACAACAGGTGGCTTACTAACAGAACAAAGAAACACAATGTGTCAGTGCAAAACCACTTCAAACTAATTAGACTAAACTGAGGTTATTGGATTTCAGTGTTTTTAGAATGACTAGCATTCAGCATAATAATGGTCACTGTACTCACTGCTTCATTTGTCTTAAGAAAGGTAAACCAAATCCAATTATTTATTTAAGATCCACTCCACTTACAACAAACAGCAAGTGCAATCTCCTCCAGTAAATACATAATTATTTTCTTTAAAGAGTCCAATCATTAGATACTACCATGTCATAATCAGGCTCTCTACATGACTGGCTGATTTCAGACACCTGCTATCCGGGCCTGCATCCGATCTGTAACTATTATTGTTTTCAGGAAACAGATGTGAGTTCACACCACTGGAAAGAAGGCCTGTTTGTGACTGTGGTCATTTGTGTCTGCACGGTATGGTTGTGTATGTGTATGTCTGTGTGTGTGTAGGGTGTGGGCAAATGGGTTTCGGAAAGTATGACTTGGCATTTCCTGCAGCCGGTTTCATCTCCTGACTATGGGTTGAATGCACAGCATGTCTGCCCATAAGGCACACTGCCACAGACAAATGCACGCACACACTCACACTGCAGTAGAATGCAGACATACAGCTGGGCTGTGCACAAAAGGAGTGGTCGTGCACGTGAGTGTGTTCATGTGTAACCTTAAAATGACCCTGGTCCACTGTGGTCAAACCCAGAAAGTTGGGTGGGGAGTGGTTTCACAGAGAATGTTGTATCTTGTGTAGACTTGAGGTCATACAGTTTGAATAAACAAACACACACACACACACACACACACACACACTCTTTCTCTAGCAGAGTTTGCACAATATCTTACAGGAGCAAAATATTGTGAGGTTGGTCACAGTTGACATCCAATCGGTAGGCCAAGAAACAAACCATTTGGGGCCCGCTGCACCATCCGAGGGTAAACTTGAAAAATCTGTTCCAGATGAAATATAACACAGTAGCTATAGATTTGTGTTAAGGACACACTCAAACAGATGGCCTCAGACACACATGCACACACACACACACACACACACACACACACACACAGATGAGCTCCAAAAACAGCCTCCCTGGGAAAGAGAGAATTCCCCCAACCACAGAATGCACGAGAGGGTGAGGGGAGTCATGGGAAAGCAGGATGCGTGCAGCCAGCGCCACTGAACAAGTGGACAGGGCTGGAGCTAAAACAGACAGAGTGGAAGAGGAAAAAGAATAGAAGAGAAGGGAGGATGAGAGAGGGAAGAAAAAACATCCTGATTTACAGACTACAGATGAGAGCATTGGGATGGTTCAAAGGCTAGAGGTTGGGTGCCGTCAACACACTGTGGTCTGTCCAGCAGGAAGATGACGGCGGACGGGGTGAGGAAGGACGGTCACAGCCTCTCCTTTCCAAGGCTGACACACTTTGGGAAAACCCAAAACAGAGAGTTAACATCAAAAAGGTGTCAGAGCCTCCGAGGGAATGGGGACGGCGTAAACGGTTGCCCCCATCCTGGGGCCAGAGGGGGGAAAGAGAAGTGGAAAGGTTGAAGAGGAAGAGAATTGGGGTGGTTAAAGCAGTGTGCATCAAGGCGAGAAGATATCTGGAAGGTTTTATTTAATGATCAGGGAAAACCAAAGTGGAAGGGCTTGCTGGTCACTGGCTGGGTGTTTGGATTCTGGAAAGTTCCACCCTGTTGGCTGACTTTACTGACGTATGTGAGAAAATCCAAAGGTTACGATTCACGTCAAAGCCTCCTCGGTCCATGTGTGGTCTCTCTGATTGTTCTTCAAATTCTGCTTTGTATTAATGCCTCATCCAAACATTTCTTTCCTATTAGCCACCAACTGTGCCGCATTGTGCTGACTACAATGTTCTTATCTGTCAATATTCCTAATTGACTTTTATTTTTATTTAATTTGAATTTTTATTTATTTAAAATAAATAAACCCTTTGTTATTTTGTAAATACGTAATTTCACCCCTCCCTTATTCATGTTTGAATAATTGTTCTATCCAACCAGAGAGCCCGTATAGACGTAGCCGATATATGTTTAGAGGTCTATCTTCTCTCTGCCTCCCCCCCAAACACTCTCATCATCCCCTCCCATTTGCCAGTCTCGCCTGATTGACAGTGCGAGCCGAATCTGTCTTTCGAAATGATCTCTAAACTTGACAGGTGAGCACAATTTATAAACATTAGTTTCTCTGTTAAGTACAAGTTCATGTGCATTTCAATAAAACAATAAGCTATAGTGATATGGAAATGATATACAAACGGTTGTTACAAATGTGTCGTTTGTCATACACAAACAGTTAATGTATAATATAAATATACATTTATATTGTAAAAAAAAAACGATTTAATATAATGACTAAGAACCCATTGTTACTCAGTCCCGTCACAAGTTTCGATGATGAAATACAGTAATGGATGACTTTCTCTTAGTTTCACTCAAATCTATATGATTGAAACTGAGACTGGGTAAATGTGTTTCAATATTAGAATGTCCACTAGAAACCGATGGCTCACCACTGTTTGCAACAGGAAGTCACAGTTAACCACCTAACAACTACGAACTCTCCAATCATTTTTTTTGTTTTTAATCTGCATGTTATTTGAGTGGCTTGAGAAGAAATGCGATGTTTTAAGATTACTTTTATTGAGCATACTCCATTATCTCTTAAAAAAAACGGATGCCATTGACATTTTCATAGCAGCACCTGCTCAACTAACTGCATCTGAAACTTCTACTACTAAGCAGTAGATCTGTGCATCTCTCTCTGTCAGTGTGCTTTTAGGCCAGAAGACGTTCATCTATAACTACAAGAACATGCGCTGGGCCAAAGGCCGCCATGACACATATCTGTGCTTTGTAGTGAAGAGGAGGGTGGGACCGGACTCCCTTACCTTTGACTTTGGACACCTGCGCAATCGCACTGGCTGCCATGCCGAGGTGAGGGTGAGAAAGCGGGGGGAGGGATAGCTCATGCAGACCTACGAATGGAAGCAACTGTTCAGAGGGGGGTGCTAGATTGGCACAACATAATTTGCTTTATCTATGTATATTTGAACTACTACTGCCAATCTAGCCTGAGTTACTCCTCGTACGTCCATAGCTGGTGTTCCTCAGGCACCTGGGGGCTCTGTGCCCTGGGCTGTGGGGCTCTGGAATGGCCGAGGGAAAGAGGCTGTCCTACTCTGTCACCTGGTTCTGTTCCTGGTCGCCCTGCTTTGACTGCTCCAGCCGGCTGGCTCGGCTCCTCAGCCAGACCCCCAACCTCAAGCTGCGGATCTTCGTCTCTCGCCTCTACTTCTGTGACTCGGAGGACAGCGGTGCCAGAGATGGCCTCCGCATGCTCAAGAAAGCAGGGGTATCGGTCACCGTCATGAGCTACAAAGGTACATCGCCACTGTGGGTTTATGGTCCAACGTGTGTGTCTGCGAAAGCAAAGTTATGACCTGCATATGAGGCATTATTATAAGCATTTGATCACTGACAATGCTCATGTCCCTCCTGTTTGGTCAGACTACTTCTATTGCTGGCAGAACTTTGTGGCTCGTAGGCAGAGTAACTTCAAGGCCTGGGAAGGGCTCCACCAGAACTCTGTCCGCCTGGCCAGGAAACTGAACCGCATCCTCCAGGTATAGTCTGACCTCTGTCTGACACAGTCCTGCTTATTGGAAGAGAGACTGCTGAACAATTATACTTAAAAGCACCCATAATGGCCCTGCTTTTAGAAAATAATCACTTGAACAACTCTTTGCTCCACCAAAGTAGTGTGAGTCATTGCATCCCGTAATAACACGATGCCCTGTATTTTCTTTAAGCCCTGTGAGACCGAAGATCTGAGAGATGCGTTTAAGCTGCTTGGCCTGCTGAGTGAACATTAGCTTGGCCTATAACCTGATCTCTTGCTGTTCATCATCATCATCTAGAGCAGTACAATCTATAACGACTAAATTTATAGAATACAAAAAAAGATAAATAACTGAGATATTTTAAAGCATTATTATTGTCTTGCTTCTGTAAATATTGTTGTATATGACTGTTTTTAAAACAAAAATAAAAGCACTTTGTTATACATTTGTCCGTTAGTGGGCCTATTCCTATTCCCAAACGAGGCAAACCGCGGAAAAGTCAACTTGTGCGCACATACACTGTATTTTACGCTCACGTAGTCTATACCCGTTAATGCTCACGGACAACACTAACCGACAGAAACCGATTGAATTAAAGTCAAGATGGCGACCGAGGGTGAGTACGAGTCGATCCTCTGTGTGAAGCCTGATGTCAACGTTTACCGAATCCCACCGAGAGCATCAAACCGGGGCTTTAGGTAAGAACTGCAAAAACGGAAATGTCCCATCTTTCCTTGGCCATTCATCTAAAAAATGGCTATTGGTAACCCTTGCTCTTCGTAAACAAGACCCGGTGTAGCTATCACATCAGAGCAATATATCTTATCCGTGTAGCTTGGTCGTGTGTTGTTTTTGTTGTGTATAATCGCATACCCATCCGTTAGAAATGGCAGTCTAGGCCTATTCACCGGGCAATGCTGACACTATACATATCATAAACTGAACTATATTAGGCTTCGTCGGATAGATAACATATGTCGTGCAAGTGGGACAGGCTACCTGTCAATAGCAGAAGTGTGCGCGCATCCTATGCCGCTAGTGAAATACGCTTACAGTGCATAAAACGTGGGTCAACAACAGGCTCTGTTTTCACAAATGCAAATAATGATTTACTTGTTTGTTGGTAGTCTTAATGGATTCGGCGCCATGTTTTATTCTTTGTATGAGACGTGATACTCTCAGCAGTGCGGTATAAGCCCGCTTGTATTGTTGACATGAGAGCTTGCAGTGTGAATGAACGGTTTCCTCCGCTAATTTCATTGGCTAATTCTTGAACCTAATTCCATGCTGGATGCTGGCTGAACTAACCACACAGTAGCCTAAGCGTTTATGTCCTGGGAGATGATTGGTTAACCACTGCCCATGCGGTCCTGAGTCTGTAGTGTGATGCTGTTTTGAGTAATACTGATGACATAATATTACATCCCTAGGTCATAACGCCATAACAGACTTGAGTCTTAGTCACGTTTTTCTCCTATGCGGTTTGTGCTATAGTATAAGCCCACGGTCTAATCAGAACCTACTTACACTAACACACACACACACACACGCACACTTGCTTACTTGCTTATCATTGACCATCGAATGCGATGACGACGTCCACTTCTGTTTTATCTGTGAATTCTTTGGTGGCTGTACAGTCCTATCCTGGACCCACAGGTTCTATTGCATGTGAGGGGCATTTGAATGTATGGGCATGTGAATGTAGTAATAGCGGCAGGCAGCCATGGGTGTGTTCCTCCTGTCTACTCTGCTGTCTACGGGCGCTTCTTTCCTCCTCCATTGTATGAGGCCCAACCAGGTACAACTGCCGCCAGGTGTTTCGGTCAGCAGCAACATCCTCTAGGTCTTTTGTACAAGTCTCTCTACTCTCACTAGCTGCGTTTCTTTCTCCCAGGGCGGCTGATTGGAAGCTGGATGCTCCCGACTGGACAGGGCGCATGCGGGTGACGGCCCGTGGCAAAGTAGCCTATGTGAAGCTGGAGGACAAGATCTCCGGTGAGAGACTGAGCACAGAGGACATTGTTGTTTAGGGCTCCAGTCAGAATCCCATAGTCCACATGACTCTGCTCAGGCTGCCGTCATTCTGTAGTCCAAGGTCACCTCTGGCCGCTTGCCAAACATCAACACTACCTACACTTTTGTAAGGCCTACAGGGTTTATATAATCCAAGAGTGTCCATAGGACGACTTCATGTACTGCATCCTGGCAGCTAACAATGGCACGTCATTAGGTGAGGCATTTGCTAATGAACTGATTGAGCTACATAATTGTGGCCCTCATGTATCTGCAGGGGAGCTGTTTGCCCAGGCCCCCGTGGAAGAGTTTCCTGGCATCGCCGTGGAAACCGTCAGCGACTCCAGCCGCTACTTTGTCCTGCGTATCCAGGATGAGAGTGGTGGGTGGCCTCGTTACTAAGGAGAGTGTCACTTCCTCCCTACTCGTCATATCTGCCGCCAAAACAAAAAGCCCCAATCCCATTGATACGAGTCCTACGAGGGGTTTCCGTAGTAACACAATTTGTGATACTGTTGTTTTTGTGATATCGTGAGGATGTGCAGACGGATTCTTCCCTAGTAACACTTAGCTAGGTTTTAAGATTCACCCCGAACAATGCTGCCCTGAAGGCTGATGTCCCTGGTGTGGCTCTCTGTGCTTTGTTTTAGGTCGCAGTGCGTTCATAGGCATCGGCTTCGGCGACAGAGGAGACTCTTTTGACTTTAATGTAGCGCTGCAGGACCATTTCAAGTATGTTGTTATAGTATAAATAACTGCTACTGCAACCCCATATTAACATAAGACAGCCTCAAGACTCTTTTCCTAAAGCATCTTTTCCTCTGTTACCAGGTGGGTGAAGCAAGAAATTGAGATCAGTAAGCAGTCCCAGACACCGGACAACACCCCTAAACTAGACCTGGGCTTCAAAGAGGGACAGACCATTACTCTCAATATCGGGGTAACGACCACCTTTCCTATTTGTAACACTTGTGGGTTTTCATGTGACAATAACGGTCGAGGTAGCATTAAACGCGACCCTATTGGACTTTCTTTTTTTGTCTCACCGTCCTTGCCCCCTCTAGCAATCCAGAAAGAAACCGCGTCCTCAGAGTGCGGGTGGCTTTGGGCTCCTCCCTCCTCCCCCTGGTGGCAAGATAGCCCCTCCCCCTTCGTCTAATTCCTCCAATCACAACGAGGCAGCACCCACAGAGGGAAGTAACACCAGTGAGTTTCTTAAGGCATAATTCATTAATGGGTTAATATGTTTTATTGATTAGCAAATGGTGTTCTCTTCTCCTCCAAATGTCTATATTTGGATATTATCTTGTATTAATCTGGAGATTGTGATGTAACTTTGTTATTCTATATTGTGTGTGTGTGTGTGTGTGTGTGTGTGTGTGTGTGTGTGTGTGTGTGTGTGTGTGTGTGTAGGTTGTTTGCTGGACTTGGACAGTAGTAACTCCAACTCGGTGGCACCGCCCAACCCCACAGGCAGCGCTGACCTTTGGGGTGACTTCTCTACTTCAGAAAAGTGAGGGGGGGGGGGGGGGGGGGCGGGCGCTTCTCTCCACGTCACCATCTCACTCCTTCTCTCTGTTAGCTGTTAGTCTGATGTTATAGTACTCTCTCTGTCTCTCGCCATGCAGTCCCCTACCTCCACCTGCCATTCAGGACAACTCCTGGGCAGAGTTCTGAGGCATTCCCACCCACCAGCCCTTTCATCTAAGCTTTCCCCGAGACAGTCCCTAGAGCTCCCTGTCCCATCCACTGCTCACCCTGACCTCCGACAGCCTTCCAGCAGGGAAACTGTAGGTCGTCTCCTCCACCTCCTCACTCAATACACCCCCCCCCCCCTCCTCCTCCTCCTCCTCTATTTTTTCCACCTCTCTTTCTAACTCTCTCCCTCTCCAAACTTTCTATCTCTCCTGTTTATGCTTTTTCCCTCCATCTCTGTCCTCTCCTCTTTTCTTCCCATGCTTCATTTCTCAACTCAAACCATAGAGTATATCTATTTAATACTAAGCGATAAGACTGGGAGAGAGATATCTCAATTCTCTACTGAAATAATAAGACATGGTGGCACAACAAAACAATAAATAAATGAATTAATGTACAGAAAATATCTATTGTATATGTATATACCATCAGTAGTTTATAACTAGCTTATTTGTTTTAGTCCATTGTGTTGTAACTTATTTTCTTTGAATCTCCTATTGGAGACTGAATATTATGCATTGGAGAGTTCTTTTGGCAGTATGTGGACCAAGGTGGCTGTAGGATTGGAACTACAAACAGGTGTTTCCTGTCCAGTGGCTTGTATCTCTGTGTATCCTACATAGGATGGGGTCAGTGTAAATGTTATCCTGTGGACATGGGGACATAGAGTACGAAACACAGGACATGTGCTAGCTGGCGCCCTCTTGTTGCGTGCAGTGGGGTCTGCAGCCTGAGTCAATGACCATGTCAGGGAGATGCACAGCGACTGCAGCAGCAGCAGCTGGGGATGTATTTTACTGGGGACGGCTACTGGGCACCAGCCAGGCCACCCGACATGCTCCACGGGAGACTGTTGCTAGCTGTAAATCAACACTCCCAGAGCTGGAGGGAGAGAGGCAGGGATGAAAGCATTTTTTGGGGGTTTGTGGGGGGGGGTGTAAGAGAGAGAATATCTTTGTGTCTCTGACTCTAGGGAAAATAAGGGATTATTAAGTCCGCGCTATGCTATTGCTACAGTAAAGGGGTTGTTACAGCAAAGGGCCAGGTTGACTCATCCAGGTCATGACCTTTCCCCTTTCTCTATGAATAGAACCTGTGTTCTAAACTGACCAGAGGTCAGATCTGAGTGACTGAGCCCATTCCCGACCATAGAACCACGTTTCAACGCTCACAGTGGGCCATACTGTTCATTGGCTTTGTTTGTCTGTGAGTTATTTGTTAGACTTGAAACCCATGGCAACTCGGTATGGGCCTAACCCAGTCTATGTGATATAAAGTGTATGCAGTGTTTTGAACCCTTTGTTCATGTTATTGTTTTCGGAGGATAGCAAGAGAGGTGAGGTAAGAGGGATTTTACGATGATATAATTTTGACAGTTCGCTGGCTTGTGTGTTTTGTTTTGTTTTCATCGACACACACTAGCACACACACACACACACACACACACACACACACACACACACACACACACACAGATTTGTGTTGATCAATGACGTGTTGATTGATCTCCAACTGGACCACACAGCTTGTGGCAGAGCTGGCTTGAATTGGTGAGAGTCTCTGCGGACCCCACCCATGTTCATCCTTATATGTTTACTCTACAACTAATATGCATTTCCCCCTGGATGTTACTTGTCTAATACACTGTATATGTGTATGTAAATGTGTATGTAAATGTACATGTATTAAAGAATGCAAAGATGTGAAATAATGACATACCTTGTTCCTTATGTGATGAATTAAAAACATATATTAAAAAAGGGATTCAGTAAACCAATCTACTCAAGAACCAGCTAACAACAATTTATTGAATGTATTGCACTTAATATTGGACTGACGTTGGGTGCTTTACATGAGCTGAACACAGTTTCTACGCACTAAACATAAAAGATAATTGTTTGAGCTTAACACAGTGATTTGAGGATTACACTGCCAATAATTACATTATTGTAAACCACGACAGCATGGTCCATGTCCCACTACAAACACACATTTTGAGCATAGCTCCATTGTTCACAGACAATTAAAATAGCATAATAGACTAATATAAGAACAGATATGACTCAAGCCACGCTGTGGAGTGTGTGTGTGTGAGAGAGAGAGAGAGAGAGAGACACGCCAGGTGTTGAGCAGTGAATTTATGGTGTTATGGGGTGTTTTTGTAGCGACGCCCCGCTGCTGTGTCTCTAAGCTCTCCATGGATCTCCGTCCTCCCTGGTGGCCTGTCCGCCATCTCCGACCCATCAGTCCTTGTTTGCCCAGGTTTTCGGGTTGCCACGGCGACGGCGACAGCGTTTCTTATTGGAGGAGGTTGACCTTTGGAGGCGCTTGGGCCATCCAGACAACTCTCTGCAAAGCTCCGCTAGGATGTTACAGAAAGAGAAACAGTCAGTCCTGTGTGTGTGGCTGGGTGGATGTATGTTGACAGGTTATATGTTTACAAATGTGTCTGTCTTTGTTCTCTTATTGTTGCACTCTGTCATTCTACGCTCGAGCGTTGTGAAGTTCTCACCCTTCAGGTATTCGTCCTGTTGGCAAACTGTCCGCACACATATCTCATTGTTGATCACATACACTCGAGGGAGACTGCAACAGAGCCGCCGTACAAAAACGGATCTCAGTGTTCATTAAAAGCCCCAAGCATCACACACTGGCTGGGTAGTGTGTGTGTGTGTGGGGGGGGGGGGGGGGGGGGGGCTACCTGTAGAGGCAGAGGGCTCCGATGCACCTCTTCATGGGCCGATGGACAGAGTACATCCTGGTGCACGGGTACGTCTCCTCCCTGCAGTCTGGACGGACACAAAGAACACACACCATGTTCCACCTCACTCTGCACTTTCTCTTATCTGCTCTGCACTCATCAATAGGACCTTGCAATGTTTCTCCATCTCTACCCCAACCCCCGTCACTCACCGGAAGGCAGTTCTGACAGCTCCAGAGTACCCCCTATATAGGAACAAGAGATACAGAGCACAGTAAGGACCACTGCTCCATTCTTACCATTCAGAGATTGAGAAATATCATGCAACATAATGTCATATTGTGTCTTGATAGAGTGGGTGACTTATGAGGGGCAGACATTATTACCGAGCGGCTGGGTTTGGCCAGCAGCTGTGAGCGCTGTGGAACAGAGAGCCACATGAGGAGAGTGTTTCGCTGTGTAAAAACAAACACGAGAGCAGCTCCGACGTAATTAAATGGGATGATTTGTGTGTTCTGTTTGGCGGAGTTACCGTGGAAACCGCAGAGGAGCAGGACCACTGGAAAGCTGCCCATTTCCTCTGGCTTGTAAGGAGCAAGGTTTACGAGCTGGAGGAAACCGTAGAGGCAAAGAAGTCGGGACATTTCACACAGAGGAACCGTTTAATATCCTGACTCCAGAGTTTTATGCCATTTTTATTTTCCTGAACGCCCAGCGCCCCCTTGCTGAGCCGGTTAGGCAAGTGTTCCCAAATGCCCCACGGGTACTCTGGAATGTGTTTCCCAGTCAGAAGGTGTTAATAGAAGCAGCAAGACCTAGGACAATATGTACAGGATGAAGGGGATGCTTCATGGTTGTGTGTGAGGTGAGATCAGTGCAGGTCTCATCAGGGCTTTTAAGTCTGTCACAGACTTCTATATAGTTCAAAGAGAACTATAAGTAATGGGGCTAATTCAGCCTCAAAACTGTCTGCATCTCTCTCTCTCCCTCTCTCTCTCTCTCTCTCTCTCTCTCTCTCTCTCTCTCTCTCTCTCTCTCTTTCTCTCTTTCTCTCTCTCACCCCCTCCCTTACTCCCTTATTGTCTCTCTCTCCTTCTCCCTGTATCATTCCTCTTGTGATTTGTCGGACTACGTTTGCAACCCAAGACATGAGTTTGCACATAAGAATGTTGTTTTTTTTGCATGCCTTATTGGAGAGCCGCACCACCCCTCCTTTCTCATGCACACATTCTTTTCCAGCTCTCTTTTCATAAACCATGTGACTGCGTGCAGATAAGCCCATTGTCAATAACCGTTCCTAGTATGCCAGCTTTGGCATTGATTATTGGGACTTGCCTGCCTATTCCTTGATGTCCTTGTTCAGGCTGGGAGCAGGTTTTATATTGTCAGGTTTTTGTCATTACATCTACTACAGGGACCATTGATTTAAGATCAATGTGATCTCATCTGCACACCTTAATAAAACACATAAGCCTCACAAAGCAAACCCACGCAGAGCATTTCTCATATTCAAACAAACAGTTCATTTTCTTTTGTTATGATGCGACATGCAGGAACATTGTATAATTAGATTCCTCCTGAATATAGTGAGTGAGTTTGCCAATCTCTGTATCAGCAGAAAACATTTACCTTTTTTATAATTGAGAAAGTTCCACAACTGATACCATTCTTAAGAAAGAGTGTAATCTGAATGTACTCACAACTTTTGCTGTCGCTTGAAACTTCTTTTGTTTTACAAATCTCTTTTCTTCTCTCTTTTCCCCACCTACCCTCTCCTTCTCCCTCCCTCTCCTCCTCCCCTTGTACTCGCTTTCATTATAACCCCCGCCCCCCCCCCTCCAAAACTCCAAAATCTGGTATAAATCCAAAGAGCAATATGTTCTTTTCCAGCAATTTTATCTTTAAAATCTTAAATTTTACTTTCCATGTACATGGCCAACTAGTGACACACATACTTCATTAGCTGACTGATGTAATGAAATGGTCGAAACGTTTCAAAACAATTCAAGAACTTAGTTGGATGTATTGTGTGGAAGTGTCTGTCATAGCGGTAGGCAAAATAAATCAACTTTGAGTAAATGTAATCAGGTCAGGACATAGTTATGGTTTATTGCTGATGACCACAGATATGGACGTGCTCTTCCAGTTGAATGTTACAAAGATAGGGTCAACTGAATCGCATCCTCATTTATATGTTCTCCTTAACCATTAGTTTACTTTTGCAGTGGAAGGGCAGTTACTTTGTTGCTCTTTATCATGAAAGAATTTGATGGTTTATTCATGACGCTATGCCTCTAATCAGGTTGTTGTATTGTTCTTGTTCTCAGTAAACCAGACTCCATTTGTTGACTTCCACCAAATGATGCTTACCTGATGTGTGTTCTGTTAGAGAGAGAACATAATGATGAAAAGCAGATTTAGGATGAGCCACACTGAAGTATTTGATCAGCGGTCTGCAGATGGTCTGTTGTAGTCATACTTGCTCACCACTAGATGGTGCTGTGAACGTTTTTCGATTGGTCCACTGGTCAAATCTACCGATGTACTCCGGCAAGGGTGAGACAAATGATGTAAATTGCCATGCATTATCTGAACATTTAGTACACATGAAAGTTTAGTTTTATCCATTGCTATGTTTATACTTCTGCACCGGCATAAACCAGGATATCCTATATTCCACTGCAACAAGAACATTCTGGAACCGTGAACTATATTTTCTTTATGAATTAATATGTAAGCTATCTGTCTAGTGCTTTCAAAATAGCAATTATTAATATATTAAATTCACATAAGTTGAGAAACCTCCTTTCTCTACTGAAAATGAGAGTAGAGAAAGGAGTATGTGTCAATTTATTGACCTTATACAGTAAAATTACAAAAAATAAATGGAGATGATCAATAAACCAGCATCACTCCAGTATTATGCTGTCAATGGTAGTGGCTTTGTATTTCTTCTCACTTGTTAGTATTCCCCCTCATTACCAGGTTTGAGGTTAACCACAAACTAATACTTCCATGGAATACACATCATTTGGAGTATTGCACCCTCGCTACAGTTCTTTAGAAGATTACAGAAATTGATAGTAAGCCATAGCATTGGGCATTGAAAAACATGAGTGTCACAGTCATAACTCTTTTGTGTTGGCCTTTTTTGTGTTGAATAGAAGGTTTCCATAGGGACCATTATGGCTGCAGCGGGGAAATCTGATGCGCCACAGGCCTCTATGAACTTGACCAATATAAATATTGCCACACATACCCCAGGAGTCACAGACAACTAAACTCCTGTTGACTCTCCCACTGACTCCAGTAGTCAGTTCAGGAGTTAGGGACACACACTCACACACACACACACCCCTGACATATCGGAACCACCCAGTCCCCGGGGGGTGAGGGGGGGGGGGGGGGGGGGTTGCGCAGGTTGCAGAGGGTGAGAGTTGGTGTGGTGTTTGCCTAACAAGGTCGGCCGGCCTGCTCTGATGACAGCTTGAGTAATGTAGGAGGAGAAGAGGACTTACCATCCTGCACACAGCGACCTGCCATTTTGCACACGCTGTTATTGCATTAGGAGGGGAAAGAGGGGGAGAGAGAGGAGAGAGGGGGGAGAGGGGTGAGAGGGGACAAAGGGGAGACAGGGGAGACAAGGGAGAGAGGGGAGAGAGGGGGAGAAAGGGGAGAGAGGGTGGGCGAGAGGGGGAAAGATGTGCATCCAGCAATGGAGAATGAATGAGGGAGACATTCCAGGCCGTAAACACTAGATAACCTCATGACTTGTTTATAGTCTGGAACCATTACTCCTCATCCCCTTACCAAGGCTACTGTGTCCTGCTAGACGGGGTCAGCAAACAGCCCCCCTCCTTAACCCACCAAACTCCTCGTTCTAACCCTCGTTTCTCCCTCCTTCTCTCCACCTCCCTCAGCCCTTTGATCTGTCCAACGGCCCAAGGGAGCAGATAAGACATAGAGGCTTTGCCCTTTGTACTGTACTCTTCAACTCTCTTTTCCACCCTCTCTGTCACGATCCCTCAATCATCCCAAACACCCTTTCAGATACAGAGATCAAGTGACATGCAGCCAGCCAGGGCCCCCTGTTATAAAAGAGTTCATGTGAGACTCTCACAGAGAATTTGACTAATGCCATTTGGCTAATCCTGAAGTAGCAATTAAACTATCTGGGCCTTAACAAGAATAGCCGTCAATGGGCTAGCACAGCCTCAGAGTTAAAAAATATATACATATTTACAGATGGATAGAAAAAGATAGAGCGAGAGATGGAGAGGGAGAAATGGAGAGAGAGAGTGAAAAAGGAGAGAGAGAGCAAGAGAGAGAGAGTGGGGGTGGGGGGGGTGTAATGTATCAAGCTGTGATGACCCAAGTAGTTTACTTAGTCCTACAGGAGTGACATTTCAGCTATCAGGCCATGTGATCTCTTTCATTTCCTTTCCTTACCTCTCTTCATGGATCTGTATTTTTCTGTCCTGTAGTTATTGCTGTAGGTGAGTCGGTCGGTTTACCATATGGGTGTCTCTATCTTTAATAAATGTGTGTCTACCTGCCTCTTGGACCGCCTGTCTACATCTCTCTCTCGCTCTCTCTCTCTCTCTCTTTCTCTCTCTCTTTGTCCGCGTGCCTGTCAGGTCTCATATTTGTCTGGCTGTTCTGTACGTTTCATCGCCTCTCTACCTCTGTGTTCAAAGACCGCCCACAGATTTGCACCTTGATCAGCAACTTTGTTTTGGTTGGCACTCCATTGTCTCTCTGGACTGCACCATATGTTTCCATTTGTCTGACCATGGATCTCTCTGAGCTACACACTGTCACATGAGCCCAGTCTCCCCTCTGCTTCCTGGAAACAGCGCACCCCAAACAACAATAACTGGGGGGGCAGATCAAGCCAGACCATGTCCAGACGAGGGTTGCAGCTTGACAAGTGTTAAGTGAAAGAGTTTAAACATGCACATGGCATATGGTATATCCACGCATTCGTTGAGCACTAGACGAGTCCGGCTGTTATAGACTTGCATAAGAGGTGACCTCTAGCAGTGTTAGGCCCCCGGAGTAAAAAGGGGACAAGGGGGAGAACAGATAGACCTGGCAGATTGGGCTACACAGATGAATGAAAAAATTGAGAAAAAAGATCATTATAGATATTACTACTGCTACTATTGCTACTTCTACTACCTCTCATAATAATGCAAACAAACAATTACTATGAAACAAATCTTATAAACATTTATATTTTTCTCAACAAAGTTGTAAGGTGCTTTATGAAAGAAAAACCAAGATGAACCGTACATCTTACAATCATTTTCATAATAACTTACAATATATTTATCATACCTTATAGAATACAATTATACGTTCATGTTTAAATTTATACATTCTTGAATGTTTAAATTAATTCAAACAATATATTTCTTTAGCTTTAGACGTTTGCAAATTGTGTTTCTTGCAGATTGTTTACAATGGCAAGTGCTGGATTACCTTTTCATCAGTCTCAAGTTTGTAACAGGAAAATTGTATTTGAGGACTTTAGGCTGATTTACGTTTTCTTACATAAAATAAGTCATTTTACACAACCTGATGCTGAACCTTTTAATTCTTGTAATTTGTTCAAATGTTATTATTTTTTACATTTCTTTTCAATGATCCCTCCACTTCCATCCCCTCTCGTATCATTACAAAATAGCTCAGTTCAATCAGCGATAGCAAAAATAAAATGCTGTTTGTTTACCAATCCTATGACCAAAAGGAAACCTATGTAAAGTAAACCAAGCTGGACCTTCAATTTAACCTTGGGGTATACCACATTATTAGTGCAAAATAAGAAACAGATAGCTGCCTAATTCGAAAGAGAATTGCCCATTGAAATGAAATGACATGGCATCATAAACAACAAAGAGAGGGATCTGACATCTGACTTTTGAAGAGTTGTCGAAAAAGAAAAGGAAGGGCTAGAGAGGAGAAAAGAGGATCACAATGTTCCACCAGAAAATGCTGAACAGGCAGCTGGGCGCCATGAACGTCTGACTTAGAGAAGTAGAGAGGTAAAGCAACAGGGTACAGATAGTGGTGTGAGGTGATGATGTGCGCGGTGTGCAAATAGATGGGCACTGGGTCTATTTATAAAGCCATCTGGAGTGGCCCTTAGCAAGGGGTTAGCACTTGTCGCACTCACACAAACACATACACACTGAAAAAGGCGGCTCGGCCTGCGTATTAGTAGTGGGCTACCAACAGGGCTCACCTCCAACCAAATGCCCATGAAATGGCATCGCACATTTTCCACTGATCTATGCTCTTAAGAAGTAATATATCACTTTGTCCTTGACCTACACTGTTTTGAAATTGGCCTATCTTTAACATTTCAGTTAAACTGTGTGAATATATTTGTTATTTAGCTACTGAATAGAAAATGCCAAATAGACCTGTGTTACTAGAGTAAGATACAGCTAATTTGATAATAGTATACCTCTATGGTGGTACAATTGTCCAACTTAAGTCTCATCACATGTTAATTATAAAAAGTTTTGCATTATTTTGGGAGCTTCTGTGGCCCTATGGCTTAACTTTAGGCTAACAACAGCATGACAGGGATTTGACAGGCATTGTTTTCAGATGTCTGGTGTGAGATGTTTTCAGATGTGATTAAAAAAGGTCAAAAGTATTTTGTTTTTTTAACCCTAGAGGTTTTTATATAAAGATTTTCTGCAGTCGATGTCAAATGAGTTTGTGCGTTGGTCAGCAGGGTGGGGGTAGCCCTACATGGTTTCAACAAAAGGATCTCTTGCACTAGTAGTCAGTAACCCACATTGGAGCAAGAGGGGCTTGCTGGCACAAACAGGAGCATTTGTGTTGGCTTTCTAGTGGGTTGTACTGTGAGATGTATAACTTGTTTACTCATGCATAGTTAGCATTTCAAAACAATCTTCAATCAAACAATCAATATACATGAAACATACAAATAGATATAAATGTATTTATTGAGGTTTATTTCAGTTTTATGACAGAATCACAATAAAGTTCAATCAAATGTGGACAATCAAACAAATCAGACACGCTCTCTTTCTCTATGCATTCGCACACGGTCACACACACCCTAATCATAATACACACGCTTACAAAACCTCAAATAGATGCTCTGTACAAAGGTTTAGGTAGTGGGTATTGTTGACAGTGCTATTTACAGAATAAAACATATTATTGCGAATATCAAAAAAAAAATCTGACTATACAAAAAGAAAGAAAACTAATATATTAATAGGCTATTTTAGTATCTTACATTCCTGAAAAACTGATCTTAAAAACGTATGCAAACAAACGAAATGGTCCATTACACAAAGCACCGTTTATCTCTCCCCCCTTCCCTCCCTAACCCTCTCTTCTTCTACCCCTCCCTCATCCCTGATCTTCCTTGCCTCCTTCTCGGCCTCATCTGCTTTCCTCTTCTCCTCCCTCTCGGTCTCCATCAGCCAGGGTCCACCCAAGTAGCTGAGGATCTCCTCAGGGCCTCCACGGAGACCGGGCTGTGGGTGGAGCATCACCCTGAAGAGGGACATGACCAGTGGGCTAAAGCCCTCAAACTGTGTGGGAACTGGGTGGGACCTTTGGCTCTCCTCCCCGATCATCATATTGTTCATGTCCTCCTCAATTCCCAAATCCCCGCTCCTGTCCTTTTCATTTTGGGCCTCGCGGTCAAACCACTCATTGTACTTCCGGTATGCCCGGTCCTGGTGCGTGGTCTCCTCCCAGGGGAAGCAGCCTGTCAGCAGGCAGTACACCAACACGCCCAGGGCCCAACTGTCGATAGTGGTCTCCACCGTGATCCACATGTCCTCCAGACCTTCCGTCTCGCCTGCCCTCACCTTCCTCTCCAGCTCCTTGGCCGGCTCTACCTCGGGGGTGCAAAAGGGCGAGTCGTACCAGACGGCGCGGACCGAAGCCCCCTTGGGCCGGGCCAGGCCAAAGTCGCCCAGTTTGACCCAGCTGCAGGAGCTGTCACACAGGAAGATGTTCTCGGGTTTGATGTCCCGGTGGACGAAACCCAGGGAGTGGAGGTGGGAGACGGCGCCACTCAGCTGAGACATCACCCGCTGGGCGCAGTGCTCATCCATTCCCACCTGGAGCGAGGCAGGCAAACAGACAGGGAGAGACGTTAGAGATGTACATGGAGAACGCCATCCTTCATCACACTACCCTTTTCTTTGGATAAATGGACAATCTGATTATGTCACATAAACAAATGCATATATTTATTTCAACGTAATCCATTTCTAGTCTGTTCTACTGTATTCTATCCAACGGTATTCTATCCAGCACCTCTATCTAACCACCGCTGGCTCGTAGCCAGGCTTTTGGAAACCCCTGCACTACATCACGTATTCCAGCCCGCCATGCTTAAAGACGTCATATCAGTCCTCTCTACAATAGGTTACTGGCAGAGACACAGGAACATATGAGGGGAGAGCTGGAAGCCCTCAACTCCGTCTTTCTCATGCACTTAGATTCTCAAGTTCCCGTTGACAGGGAAGAGTGCACTGTGGAACAAACCACAATGGGCCATCTCAGCACGGCACGAAGCCCATGCATACCACTCGTTGTGTAATATAGCTGAGACAAGGCAGTAATTTGCGTCTTGAGTCACACTTCGGGGTCATGCAGATTATCCATGTGCATATGGAGCCAAAGTCAGAGTGTGCTGGTTGTCTATCCCGCCCAGATCTTTTACAGCTGCAGCCATGTAGCATGCGGCGGCCCTGTGAGAACACTTCTGACCACTACCAAGACCCCTGATATCTCTGTAGCACAACTCTGACCTCTGACACGATGACGCCGTAGAGGTCACCATAGAGACCCGCTTGCTGTGCAAAGACGTAGTTGGTGGGAGTGGAGAAGAAGATGCCCAGGGCCCGCGTGAGCGAGGGATGAGTGCAGAAACAAAGGGAGAGGTTGTACTCGCGCAGAAAAGAGTAGAGGGAGGTGGAGCGACGGGGGAAGAACTTCAGAGCCATTGGAGTGCCTGAGGTGGGAACAGAAAAAGAAAATCCCTTTCAAATCCCAATTGTAAAGTGTGCCCTAAATACAGATATGGTCTTGAATAGAATCTATTTGGAAGGTGTCAAAAAACACTATGAACATATTTAAATTCCCTGACAGATGACCAAGTTACATTAGCGTTTCCAAGCGGTTGAGGGGAACACTATATGGCAGGTAACTTTATCTCTGAGAATGTAGTAAAGCACTTCATAACAGAAACACTGGCGTGAAAGGTTAAGTGGGCACTATATAAAGACAACTTTACCCTGTCATTGCTACTCCGTTGACCCTATGTCTAGCTAGCTGTTACTTCAGAAGACCAAACTGTGATTTACGGCCAGTAAAACGTTATTTCAGCAGGATATTTATTATTTAATGTAGTTATTCAAAGTTAATGAGACGATTATTTTATTAATTGTGGCTCTGTTTTCTGGTATGACTGCACAACGGTACAGACATAACGCTATTTGTCAAATTGGGAAGAGGGGTGGGGGGGTGGGGGGGGGGGGGGGTGTCCCATCATGTTGTTATTGTTGTTAAAAAACACAGACCTATTTTAAGAAGTGGAAGAGCGCCACTTCCCCACTATCCCCTCCTCTCTTGCACTACATCATCCATGAACTATGACCCCCCCATGCTAAGTATACTGACCTCTCTTTTTGTGTACAGCCAACATGACTTTGCCATAGGAGCCCTCTCCTAGCACCTTGACCAACTGGAAGTGGTCTGATGTCTCCAGGTTGGGGAGGGATTGCGCCGAGAGGAAGCAGAGCTCCTCCAGCTCCAGAGCAGCTGCCTGCTAGACACACACACATCACCGCACAATAAAAACTCAGTATAAACCATCTACCGGCGCAGACCAAAGACGAGAAGGAATAGTATATATCACACTACTTGCTTGTGTGCAGGATGTACAACTACTGCAAAGAATAGACTCAAACTCTACGTGCTAATCCCATCAGGCAAAGATTAGAAATGTTTTCTGGTTTGTGTTTCATTACCTAAACGCAATTATGTATTACATAAGTGAATGTTCACTTGCAAAAATGTACAGCACTTACTAAGCAATACATTTTGTGAGAATGAAGTTCCTCTGACAAACAGCATCCAAAGCTCTTTAAAAACAGCTTTCACTTTTGAGTGTGATGAATCCCTGATTGATAATCGAATTAAACTGAAGCCTACTGGCAACATTTTACAGGGATTCAAGTATACGCCTCATGGCCTCGATAGCCACTCGCTATGCGGACGTAAAGTGAGTAGAGGAGGTGTTAAGACGATGTCTCATCTGAGCAATTAGAACATGTTATCCCTGCTGTTATCCCCCTCTCTACGGTAGAGGGACAACACTATCCATGCTGTCCAAAATCTGATTCCTCACCTAATGCTCTAACAAATGATAGTGGTGTGCACGTACTGTAGCTTGGCCAATAGACAAAGCTGCAATAACGCTATGGTATATTTTAGTATTTTGCCCTTACACATTTGCTTCTTCCTGCATATTATACATTATTAATAAGCATTAATAATAATGAAAAAGGTCACTGAGGAGTCCAGCATAGTTGAGATGCAGTAACCCATGGTGTATGCTTGTAGAAGTATAGATAAAAGCATTGACTTACATATTTAATAAAAGATAATGAAAAGTAAGCAAAATTATCATATCAATTACTTGAGCATTTAACAAGACAATGAAACAATCTGGACCATGTACTTTTGGTTTCATGACGATAGACATTTTTCAACCGTTTCATTTGAATACGATTTGAACGGTATTTCAGTGGACTAGCTGGGTCTGTGTCATGTCACCAAACAATGCAGTGCATATGTGAGTCCAGGAATAGACCTGCAGGTTGCAACCGCTTTGAATCGGCTACTTGGCACAGACAAGGCTGAGACTGGTCCCTTTTCAAAAAGAGCTTATGGGCAGTATTGTTGTCACAGATCAGTACTATTGTCTCTGTGGTTGTTTATGGCTGCTGTTTCAGATTGTGTTTGGTTGATGTTAAGTTAAATTTCAGATTTAAAAAAATTAACTGGGCCATGAAGTGCTGAAGTCAGGATTTCAAAAGCAGATATAACAAGATAACAAGATAGGAAATCTCAAGCACTATTACCAGTATCATATTCATTCTCTTTTATAAGAAAGAATCTCAGGTGCATTTGGTGGATTGAGAAGAATGCACTTACAGTAGCTTGATCCCAGTACAATTCAGGGATAAATATCTCTGCTGCATAAGTTAGATCAACAGGTGCAGATAGCCCATTTGTGCCAACAGAGGTGGCCTGACGTTAGCTGTGTCCTTGTAACCTGAGGCGATTATTAATCAATCCTCTACTTGTAATCGAATCTAGGTGTAGATGGGAGAGATCTGGGTTTCATCCACAGGAAGGACTAGCACTATAACAGATTTAAAAAGGGAGGTAAAGGCAGTGAATGTGTAAACTGTAAAAGCTAAAAGCATTCCAACAACATGCTTTTCTCCTGGACCTCTGCCCTAGGAAGCTGTGGTAGCCCCGGTATGATAACCCCATATACAAAGAATCCACTCGTTACACTATTAGTTTTATAGCGTAATATTAATAGGCCACATATTTAGAAGGTACATTTGACACTTATCCCATCCCAAGTTTAGAAAGGAACTTGGCGTTTAACATGAGCAGTGTTTGCACAGGTTTGTAATGATCTTAAAGGCTGGTGTTTTAATAATAGGTTTTAACAATTTTAACGATGGGTTATTGAAAGTGTCAAACATCTTTGATATCATATAAACAACATGCTGTACAATGTCTATACAAAGATGATGTGTATTTTGCAAAACAACATTTCACTTACTGTCATTACAGCTTGTATTTCTCTGTGCCTTAGGTCCTCTAACTTGTCACTTTGCCTAGGTTCCTACTAGCATCCAAATAAAGACTGGTCAAACTCCCTGCTTCTTTTTTACTCTTGATCTACTCTGTGTTGGTCTGATGACCTGAGTGGAAATTCCTGGTCTTAGCTATGCTCTGTGGTTCCATGTATTGATAGACTTGCTTTGGAGATGACACACGGATTGATATACTTCCCCTTGCTACTCCAGAGAGGATTCAATAGCGACTGTGCCTCTTCCCATGAGACCACCCACGTAACTCTCATCCCTCCGTTACTTTTCTCGCGCTAACTCTCTCCATGTAGTTTGTTTTGCGCGTAACTATGCATGTCCCAACTGCAAGTTATTCCAAGCCTCTCTCTCTCCCTTCCTGAGTGCACCTCTCCCCCTCCCACCTTGTCTCCGTGTTAATGTCCCAATGTGTCCAATCTGTCAGTCTGTCTGTCCACATTTACCCATCCCATCCCATGTGTTCCCACCCCCCTGTAGCCTCCACTTTCATTCCCTGTCTCTCATCTCTAATCCCTTCAAATACCTACATACACGTGTCTTCCCCTTCCTACCCCAGCCTCTCTCTCCATCACTCTCACCCTCTCATTCAGTCTCAGTCAGTGAATTCCTTCCACAGTACAGGATTCCTCCTCTAATTAATGTTGGATAAGAATGGTTGGAATTAGTTAACAAGCCGCTTCTACCATCACTGAACCTAATTCAATTGACAGACTCCAATTACGCAGGTCGCCGATTACTCATGTTTTAACCTCCTTTTTACTTAATGTTCATGGAATTACACTCGCATGAATCCTTACTTTTCTGTTTTTCTCTAAAGGACCCAGTCAACTTATATGTTTTCCTAAGAATAAATGGTTTGTTCTGCTCAATGTGCTTTTTGTGGGAAAAGGGGGGGAAACATTATGCTTTGGTAATTACTTTTTCATCAACGTCAAACTTATATTTCTGATATGTGCTTAAAGTCACTTTGCTTGCTTTCACTGCTGAGTCTTCTGTTCCCTTGTCATCAGGATTTCATACCTTCTATCTGTCTCCCCCTTCCTTTTATTCCAAACTGTATTACATCCTATCAATAATTCTAGACAAAACTAACAGCTGAGACCATGCCTTCAAAAACAAATTTTATGTTGCAAAGTGCTATCTAAATTCCAGTTCTGTGTTCTGCTCAGTGCCAACTGCTGCCAGAGTGTCCTACTCCCTCAGCCTCGTCACCCTCCTTCTCTTTCTATCTCTAGATAGATTTCCCCTGATACTACATACTACAGTACTAGTATCACTATGAGATCCCTGGCTGTGAGTTATGTAACGCAAACATAAGCTGTTATCACGACCGGCCCTATACACTCGGGTTACTACAGCTGCCAGTTGTTAGGATGGCTGGGATCACAGCCATGTTTGTACCCGCACTGGTGGGACTAAAGGCCCTGCTGTGTCGACCTGCTCTCCAAACAACCCCGACACTCAAAACTCCCTCTGACACCCTATTGCCACTAACACCCGCATAATGACACATACACTGTACATGAACCTGCATTCAAATGCATTAGCAGAAGGGCACACGTGTGTTCCAGAGAACACCGCTGTTGACAGACGCTGCAGCGTTACATAATGTACCTTTTGGCTATTCAATAATACCCCTACAGTACACATGGTCTTGTTTGCCATTGAATACTTAAACACCACGTCCTTTTTATGAAACATGGTCTCATCTGTCTGCTGTCAATTAAGCTTTTTCCTGGTAAGAGATAAGAGATCACCAGAGAATATTCGGTTCAAAGTGTTATTTTAAAATCTTGATTGCAGAGTTCTGAGTATTTTTCATCATATTATTTTTGCCTGGTGTCTGTTTTCAGTGTAAAATAAATTTTTTGGTTTAAATCATGTTTTAGTTATTACACCTGGTAGTATCGTAGATGTAAGTTGTCAGTTGTGGTTGGATGTGTCTGCAGCACACTTTTGGGTCACTTTTTCTCAACAACAATTACTTTGGCCAACAACAATTACTTTGCTTTTTATGCCAGTATGGGCTCGATGCTCAACATCAATATTGCATTGGCTCATTGGCAAGTGTCCACCTGTTTTGCAATAGGGATATTTTGAGGCAGTTACACAATTAAAGCAAAGTTTTTCAAAAGACAGAGGACTTAAAATGTGTTTTAATTGGCGCAAGGTGCCTTTTCTTTGAGGCTTTGAGTGGACACTAGAGTAGATTAAAGGATAAATAGACATAGGAAAAAAAGAGGGCTTGTAACACACATGTATGCCAGCTGTTACACTGTCTCTATGGTCTATGTGGCTCATAGTGAATCATTTATTGGTTCCACTGAGGCCTGTCCCCACATGTGTCTTTATTTGCATTGCACTTCAGTAAGGTACACGTCGCCTCTGTGTGGATAGAAAGTAACACAGCAGTTCTGGAAACAGTTCTAAATTGTCGAGTGTCTCAAAAACTTTTCAAATTAAATTGAAAAATGTTGCAGGCATGGCTTAATAAGAGTGTAACTTACTTTAGGACTCTTGGTTCACTTTTGTGTTTTTGTGTTCATTTAAAGCGAAGTTTTTTTTTTCTCGCCTCATTTTGCTGTTAAAGAAGCCTTTTGGGTATAGATTATAAATTAAATGTTTGATTACAGCTAGTCTCGATTTATTTCTGCTATTAATTATAAAAATATATAATGGTAATAGCTCTATACACAATGAGGTTATTTATATAAGGCAACTTTATTTACAGTTATTTGCCGCAAGTAGATGAATATGTATAGCCTAGTCGCATAGGCTATCGCATTTCTAAGTTAATAAAATTTTTATGATGGCATTGGCCTCTGATCCACACTTTTCTTTAGTGTTGTTAGTGTAGTTGTTTAGTGTATGTTGTTATAAATTATATGTTTATAGCTGAAATGTTGCATGTTTAGTTTTAACAAACTGCAAATCGAGCTTCATCCTGCTCTTAAATCGAATGAAAATTCTTATTGTGCGCACAAGCAGCCTCACCCAGATTCATACATATTCAAGAGCGTGCAAGGGGGTGCGGTTTTTCCTGTAGTTGGGACGGAACCGGAAGTTCGGCCATCTCCTAGTACCATTGAAGCTACAACAGGGTCAGTACACACTTATTTTTTATGTTTAATTAGGTTTTGTGTGAGCAGTTCTGAAACGTTGTTCTCAATATTTACACAGCGAACATTTCGATTTGTTTTATGATAACTGGTGTCACGGTATCAGACCGTATATCTAACGTTCATAGGTTGTTACCACTTCAAGTTAGGCTAGCTAACGACGTTAGCGTTAGCTGTCTGGCAAAAACATAGGTAGCTATGGCTGGGCAACGCTAGCTAACGGTAGCAATCGCTGTTGATTCTGTCGTCCGAAGCAAGCTAGCTAGCTAGCTAACATTGCGATAATGCTACTTGTCTTAGCAGGAAGCTACCAATTAATGCTCAGTTAGTGGGAATGCCATGACAGAGATGACAGGGAAAGCAACACTTGGTTAGCTTAGATATTTCGGAGACTTGCCATCAAACGCTAACGTTACAATTAATTTCAAATTTTCTGAAATGAAGCACGTACTAGGTTAGCTTACTTTGCCTTGTGAGTGAAGAGAGCTAACGTTAGAGTAGCAAGCTACAGTTACATGACAGAAAAGCCCTTAAAAAGTCATGAAGTTATCCATGATGCAGAAATACTGTCCCTTGGCTATAGCGTTAACGTTTGTTAGATCATCATTGGCAGTTTTGACATTACTGTTGAGTGAATAGTTGGCAGGCTGTACAGCGTGATAGTTTAAGTAGCTTGTACAATTAATGCTGCTGGGGTTGTGACTTATCTTGCCATCTACGCTTGTTCCAAGCTAACTGGTTGGTGGTCTCTCCCTGTCAAGAGGGTGTACGACTGTCTGATACCGCGGCTAAGACTCTTAATAAGAGTGATAGTACTAGTACTAGTTGCGCGTGATAGTTTAAGTAGCTTGTACAATTAATGCTGCTGGGGTTGTGACTTATCTTGCCATCTACGCTTGTTCCAAGCTAACTGGTTGGTGGTCTCTCCCTGTCAAGAGGGTGTACGACTGTCTGATACCGCGGCTAAGACTCTTAATAAGAGTGATAGTACTAGTACTAGTTGCGCCTCTTCCTTTGGGAACAACCAAGTCGCTTTTTATTGTGTTATTATTAACACCCCTGGCTAACTTTGTCCAAAAGGTGAGCTGGATGTTATTATCTCCTAACCTTGCTGCCTATTGAGCATTACTGGCCTCAGGAACCTTTGAAGGTATTTTGGAAATCGTGTAAACCTGATAAGCTCATCCTTGAATATCTATGTTATTCATGCAGTTCAGTGACAGTGTGGTTACTGTATTTCCACCTAATAGGTATTTTTCAGCAAAATAGTCATCCTGGATTTTTATTATTATTAAGTAACAGTCTAAAATTATGAAGGATAGAATATAACTTTTGTTGTCTGGCTCTGAACTTTGGCACATTGTCCCAGGAAACTCCAAGCTGACTTTTGGAATGGCTTCTCCACTCTTGTTATGTTATGCAACTCAATTCCCTATGAGCTTGACCTGCAATGAAGCATTTAGTGTCAGTCTAATTCTTTAAATTAGTTAGGCCTTGTTGAAGTGAACCTAGAAAGTTATTTTCCTTGTCTTCATGTCTTTGATTTCCATGCCGACATGTTTTAGACAACTCATTTGTCACACCCTAGCCTAGCATGACAAAACTGACAGGATTTCTGTCCAGTATTGCTATGTCTGTTCATTTACAGAACAATTTGCTTCTGTGTGGACTGGAAGCATATTATTTGCTTGTTGTTTTGAACTTGGTGTACCCTGTTAGTCCTTGGCTTTATCCCTTCCTTTCTTTTCTCATCTGACATGATCCAATGTTTAGTGTGGTATTGTTTACACCTAGCTAACTCCTATTTAGTGATTCTTTAATCAGTGGTTAGGTTTTGTGTGTGTGTGTGTGTGTGTGTGTGTGTGTGTGTGTGTGTGTGTGTGTGTGTGTGTTATTAGCCTTTGTTTCTTTGTGTCCCTAATTATGTCATCATCTCACTCTCCAAAAACAGTTTTTATCTCCACAAATCTGCGGTTCTGAGACCCAATGTCGTCACGGGGAGAAGAACCCAGACTGAGACAGAGCAGTCCATGAGAGTGAAGCTGGAGAAAGAGAGAGAGAGAAACATTATAAGAGAGGGAAACGCCAATTTTTCCTACACCCTTATAGTGCAAGAGCCACAGGTGTGTACAGTAGTCTACCTCAGCCTATGTTGACATAAAGAAAGCGTAGGTCTGTTGGACTTGATATTCAGTTGAGCTTTCGATATTCACTCACTCTCTGATTCTATTCTCAAGGTCTCTCCTTTCATGCTCCTCCTACACTGTACACTCTTTCTCTCTCTCTCTTCGCTGGTTCATTTGTACAGTTTGTTTCAGTTTTTTTCTCTATCTTACCCCCTTTCTCGCTCTCCACCTATTGACTAAGCGTGTCCTTTGCCCTGCCTGCTATTTGTTTTGCATTGAATTAACTGTGTTTTACAACCACTTTCCAGGTCAGATTTCTGCGGAACTCGACAGCCAGACGGTTGCCATGTCGACCTCATCGCTACGGCGACAAGTGAAGAACATCGTCCACAACTATTCAGAGGCCGAAATCAAGGTTTCCTTTTTGGCTCCTGTCTGTTTTCCTTATCGCTCACTCTTCTCTCTCTCTGTTCTTTTCTGTTTTATCCCAATACATCCTGCTCCTGTCTCACATTTGCATGCTTTCTTTATCTTGCACACCCCTTCTCTTCGTGTTATCTGAGTTGATATAATAACGTTATTCATTCATCATTATTTATGTCCCGCCTGCGTTCTATGCCCTGCTTTAAGTTAAGCTGTCCGGGAGGAGGAGGAGGAGGAGGAGGAGGAGGAGGAGGAGGAGGAGGAGGAGGAGGAGGAGGAGGAGGAGGAGGAGGAGGAAGGGGAGGGGGAGGGGAAGGGGGAGGGGGGTGTAGCTATGTGGCTCGCAGGGGGCCGGCAGGGGCGGGGTGGGGAGGGATATTTAGCTGTGCACTTCATATTAAGTTAATTACATTGTTGCATACTATGGTTATTGGATGTCTGTTAGTGTTTTGCATACACGAGAGGGTTTGTATGCAACTCCATTTCGCTATGGCACCCAGAAGACCTTTGTGCATGTACTGTTACATTTTCAATGCGTGGTCGGTCTAACCGTGATCAAGATCTTTGCTCTGTTTTGTTTGATGGCCTACACATTAGGAGGATACAAATTAGAAATCACTATTTCGAAAATAAATAAGATTATCAGAATGATCTTCTATAAATGTGCAATGCAAAAAACATAAACGTACAATTTTGTATGAGCACATTTTTGGGTGCACTACTTTGATTTAAATTACTGTCGGAAAGTTCCTAGAATAATCAATTTTGTACAGGGTCATGTGATTGGCTAATATCAGTGCTGCAGGAACATCACAAGGGTATATACAAACAGGTTCTTCTTACATTGATCAAATGAGTTTGATTGATTTATTGAAAAAGGCAGTTGGCTGTTAAGGTGCCTTAGTGTGACGGCACAGTGCAGTCTCTGTGCTGCAGTGGTTTGATGGAGACTGACTGCAGACTGTGCCCCGTGCTGCCCAGGTTAGGGAGGCTACATCAAACGACCCATGGGGCCCCAGCAGCTCTCTGATGTCGGAGATAGCAGATCTGACCTACAACGTGGTGGCCTTCTCTGAGATCATGAGCATGGTATGGAAACGCCTCAACGACCACGGCAAGAACTGGAGACACGTCTACAAGGTGTGTGTGCGTGTGCGTGTGCGCGCGTCTGTGTGTTAGTGCCTTGAGCAAAAACTTGGTGAGGCATTGAGGGGAAAAAAACCCATAGCTGTTGTATGGCCAAAGATCACTGCAAACACTGCGCTCCTTGGTAGATTGGTGCACCTATTTGTTATCACTGGGGTTTCCCTGTGCTTTGCCAGGCTATGACTCTTATGGAGTACCTGATAAAGACGGGATCAGAACGGGTTGCCCAACAGTGTCGAGAGAACATCTACGCAGTCCAGACCCTCAAGGACTTCCAGTTCATAGACAGAGATGGGAAAGACCAGGTATGACACACTTACACACCCACACACACACACACCTTTCGTTGGGCCAATTAAATTGCAGTGTTGGCTTAGATTGTACACACACACTTAACTTAACTCACACACATTTTATAAAGCATGTCCCTAACTGGACTTTTTACAATGCTTTTTCCAACCTCTTGCACAAACAGTAAGTGAAAAGCCAGCAATAAAAGATGGATGGACTGGTAATAAAATGAGGAAGGAGTGGCTGTGCAACAGCAAAACAGAAAAACAGCAAAACAGAATGACCCGTACATGACACCGCTTGTCATTATTGTTCAAGCTTATACCAATAAAGTCATGCAACTAGTTAGAAAAAAACAAATAAAAACGTTTAGTGAGTCCTTTTAAGCTATAAGAATGATTGCATAACATATATGCAGAAGTTGGCATATCATATTTATGATCGTTAGACAGGCTATGTAGATTAATAAAAATGACTTCTAGTAAACAAACTTATGTTAAGAGTTATTCTACGCAACTGGGTACAATGTGTTGGACCCGTCACACACACAGAATGCTGCCATATTCTGGTCCAAGTGGTTACAATACAGTTGCTAAAAAAAGGCCTAATCTTGCACGAAATAGGATGTGATTTCCTGTGTTGTGGTGGTGGTGTTGTTGCAGGTAAATTAAAAGCTGTGTTTAGGCACTGCCCCTCACCCAGCACATAGAACCGTCTATGACAAACTGTTGCTCATCCTTTCCAAAATGTGGTAGTGTGAAAAAAGGGATGTGAGATTGATTTTTTTACCGAAGACTGTAACTAAGTCCTAGTGCATCGTTCTCTTTTTGCGTAGGTAAACACCCCTAACGTTAACATAAATCCATAATAAAATACTTACCATGTAATCATGCAAAATCATCAAAGCCCAGCATGCCCTTTATGTATGATATTTTCTCTTTGTTGTTTTAGTAACGATGGACTTTTGTGAATACCACTTTATTGATGTTGTTTACCGATGTGTTCCCAGGGCGTGAATGTGCGGGAAAAGGCCAAGCAGCTCGTGACACTGCTTAAAGACGAAGAGAGACTACGAGAGGAGAGGATCCACGCTCTCAAAACCAAAGAGAAGATGGCACAGACCACCAGTGGTGAGACCAGGACAGACACCAGCTGTACTGTAGCTAGGCCCCCGTCAGAACAGCGGGACAGACGCTTCTGAACAGAGAGGGGCACAGTAAAAAAAAAACGTCAAAAAATCAAATGTGGTATAAAAAAAAAAAAACATTTTATATGAGAAAAATCCAGATCGGCAGACACCCCTGCATAGCCAGTCATGTGCTGTTATTTTAGTGTGAAGTTTGTGTGTGTTTGGTCTAGCCTCCTCAGCCCCCTCGGCGCCTGGCCTAGGGGGCAGCCTGTCTCTGGGCTCCCACTCCGGAGGGGCGGACCCTGAGCAGGCCTGGCCACAGAGCTCCGGGGAGGAGGACCTGCAGCTCCAGCTGGCACTGGCCATGAGCAAAGAAGAGGCCGAGCAGGTAACAACATTGAGCTTCTCCGTAGGCACGTAGAAGCGAAGCATGGCCGCGCTCGTACATTAGTCGACACATTTCAGTACGGTACAATGTATTAGCCCTAAATGCAGTAGTTGTGTGTAGTAGTTGTTATCCATGTGCAGTTCTTTTTGTAAACAGAGGGTATACCAGTTTATTGTTCACTAGGTCTCCCTCTCACTATGCACTCTGACCCCTGACCTCCACCAGACTAGCATGGCCCCTCTGGAGGACGCAGAGCTCCGCTATGCACTCACAATCAGCAAGGAGATACACCAAAAGGTCAGGGGGGCGTAAGGCGTGACCGCTCGGCCGACCGTCATCTATCTATCCTCTCTGTCAATGTTAATCTCTCCTGACGGTCATCTCGTTTTACCAATCCCAACTGTTACCCTTCTCTTTGATCGACAACAAAACACAACTACTTTGGTTTCACTGTTCTTGAGGTTGCTCTTGTGCCTGTGTAATAATACTGTACGTCATGTAGCACCGTAACATCAGTTTAGCTCTTGTTCCATGATCATTTCAACACTACAGGCAAGTACAGTGTAAATACATACACAGATTAAGCTCCACCTAACGTTATCTGCTTTGCTCTGACACAATACATTCAATAAGCCCAAAGGAACGTTGACAACTCAGGATAACAATGATTGTTAAATTGAGTACTGGAAATACGCAATATAATTGGAATGACAAAATTTCACACAGCAATTTACAAAGCAATTAATTCTTCCCTCCTTGAAATTAATCTGAAAGCATGCCTTCATTCACACACTCATTGACTACTGACTCTTACCTGCACTCAGCTGTTGTTTTGCTTTCTCAGGAGTCCAAACTAAAGAGAGGGTGTGCGAGCAGAGGTCAACTTTAGTCCACCTTAGCCCCAGCCTGTCAAGTACTACTTTCTCATTTGCTCAATCCGTGAACGTAACTGTGTAGATTTATTCTTGAATGGTCGCTGACAACTTAAGCATGTGAGCAGAGAAGTCTGCTAGTGGAGTGAGCAGAAAGGGAGGCTGAGGCCTTGTTCCCTCCATAGCTGGCAGTTGTCCCTGCAGGTGGAGCGGGAAGTGACTCTTATAGAGATTTCTATCTCCCATCAGCAAATCGGCAGACTTTCTGTAGTGTATAGGATATGTAGCTTCTTGCCCTAACCAACCCCCTCTGTAGATTTGTGAATTAGGAGGAAGGCAGTCCCTGGAGGGGAGGTGCAGACTCACGTTGAAACAACAGTTGGACTAATAGCAGCCTAAAGAGGCAATCTAACCCGGAGACAATAGGCTGTGTGAGCACAAGGTTCCCATGTCTTCCATCCCCTAGACTCTGATCTAGTGTCAGCTTTCCCAGTTGCCACCCTTCATGGGTCACACTCATTTTGGGGATTGGAGAACTGATCCTAGATCTGCGACTATGGGCCAACCCTTCAGCCAGAGGGTTCTTTGAGCTTGCGTGTCGCAGGTCGCTGACGTCACAGCCCTATGCATGTGATTGGCAGGAGGAGCGACTGCGCAGAGGTGACGACCTGAGACTGCAGATGGCCATCGAGGAGAGCAGGAGGGAGAAGACAAAACCAGAGGAGGTGTGTGTGGAACGTGTGTGAACGCTGCAGGCGACACACACTATTTAGACAGTACCGCTCTGTTCCTCTCTCGCTCTCCCGGCGTTACCTGCTCTAGCTGTGTCTCTCACCTGTGCGTGTGTGTGTGTGTCTGTGTCTGAAAGTAGGTGGACACACCTGTGTGTGTGTGTGTGACGTGTGTGACGTGTTTGTGAATGGATGTATGTACCACTGAATAGAGGAGAGCTTAAGTCCATGTTTACCGGTCCACCGTTTCTCACCTTTGTAGTGAAGTGAAGTCACACAATGGCACAATGGAGCCTCTTTAGATCAAACCTTCTAGTGAATGAATTGGAACCAGTCAGGCCAGCGTTCTATCTCAGATAGTTAGCTCCATGGACCAGGGGTTGAGAAACTGCAGTGTCTGCTTCTCACCCGTTGAAGTCCTCCACCACCTTCCACTCAGTTAGCCTATGCGCCGCTTGTGTGTTTTAGCTGTGTGTCTTTGTGCAAGGTGTGTGTCTGGGTATTTATTTCTAAACGTCCAATTAGTCCTCAAATGTCTTTCGGAATATGTAGGATAGGTGTGTGTGTGTGTGTGTGTGTGTGTGTGTGTGTGTGTGTGTGTGTGTGTGTGTGTGTGTGTCGGTCAGCTTTCTGTGTTTACTCTTATGTGCCTAAGAATAAATGAACTAGGCTGGGTGTGGGTGTGGGTGTGGGTGTGGGTGTGGGTGTGTTTGAGTGAACAGAGCAGGTCTCCCACCATAGCAGTGTATAGTAACCTGTCCTGTGGTCATGTCCAGAGTGCTCTGATGGAGCTGGGTGCTGTGGACCCTTGGGGGGCCCCTCCTGCTGCTGCTGCCGCATCGGTGGGCTCGGCGGGCCCCTCTCCCCCTCCCACAGTCCCTGCCCCCTCCGCCTCGGGTCCCTGGGGCGCCGCTGACCCCTGGGGGGCCGCCTCGCCTTCCTCTCCCCCCAGCGCCGACCCTTGGGGCGGGGGCGCACCACCGCCCTCGATAGCCTCCCCGCCGGACCCCTGGGGAGAAACGGCCAACAAAGTGAACCACGTGGACCCCTGGGGACACTCAGGTGAGTGGGCCCACCGCTGGCCCAGGGTCACCTATGTAGTCCCAGACTTAGCAGTTAACCCATGGGTGGGGATGGATGCTATGCCAGTGGGACTGTAGGTCAGTTAAAGAGCCGACTAATGGAATTGTGTGTGGGATTCCTACCGTGACATCTCGCAACTGTGGCTGTTGTTCCATTGACCCGTCCAGTCCTCCCCCCCCCACCCACCATTCCATACTGTATGACCTGTCTATCCTGCCACTGTCTGTCTCCTCCACACCCGGACATCTCTAGTCATCAACCGATGCTTTCCCAGCAGACGGAGGAAAGCAAGCATGCGGAGGCCACGCAGCCCAGTCCCCTGCTCCCTGTGTACGCTGTATGCTAGCTGTACAGTGCTCTACCATTGTGTTAACCCTCCCGTCCCCTGCGTGTTTGTGTGTGTGTGTGTTTGTGTGTGTGTCTCCTTCCCCTCATAGCTGTGACCCCTCCCAGTGCAGACCCCTGGGGGCCCCCTGTGGCCCTCAGCAACTCCTCCTCATTGGCCCCTGTCGATCCCTGGGCAGGGGACGGCCTCCTTACCGCCTCTGACCCTATCACCTCTGACCTTTGGAGTGGCACCGCCAAACACACTAACGGCACAGGTACAGCCACACATAATTCTGCATGGACACACAGTAAACAGACCACTAGTGCATTACCCATGAGCACCCACATGCGAAGCCTCTACACATACACTGATCTTCATGTGCATGCACACGGGACAGTTGTCTTGTTTGACATTCCATCCGCCCACAGTATGTGTTGATGCTGCTGTATAGTCGGGTTAGGCCTAGGGGAGCTGGACATTGTAGTCATCTGTAGGTTTGCTGCCTCTGTTTTCACGCTCCTCGTGCTCAGTCTTTCATTCCTCTCTCCTTTTCTCTCATGATCCCTCCCCCTCCTAGGCGACCTCGAGCGACTAGGCTCATCGTTAACTGGCGACAGCACAGGCTCTCCGGTGCCCTTTGACCTCTCGTCCATGGGCTCTTCGCTCCCCGTGCGTAAGACTCCCGAGTCGTTCCTCGGGCCCAACGCGGCACTGGTGGACCTGGACTGCCTGCTGTCGTCTAAACCCAAACCCAAACAGCCGCCTCCGCCCACCATCTCCTCCTCGGCGCACAACCCCTTCCTGCAGGCATCAGGTAACACCCTTGGTTACCTTTTTGAACATAGCTTTGACTCTAATTACACCCTGATTCCAGCGGAAAGGTTCTGTGTTTCAGACATTAGATTGTTTCCTGACGGTTCGTGTTCCCCTCTTAGGCTCGTCTCCAGTCCCAGGCATGGCAGTGACTCCAGGCAGTACCATCTCCAGCAGGGGGGTTTCCCCAACGCCTCCCCCTTCCTCCAACCCGTTTGGCGTGGCCTCCATCTCGCCACAGCCCTCCTCATTAGGCCTCAGTGGTCTTCGCACCAGCCCTGTGCCACCCAACCCAATGTTGGGCATGATGGCTCCTGGCATGGGCATGGGGCCCATGGGTATGGGCGTGGGAGCTCCAGGAATGGGCCTGGGGATGATGCAGGCCAGCCCCATGGGCATGCCCTACGGTGGGCTCTCACCTATGGCTCCTCCAGGCTCCTCTCTCCTCATGGGGCCTGCAGGGCCTGCGCCTCCTCAACTGATTTTGGGGGGCCCCACTGGAGCAGGGGGAGTGATGGGGGCGGGAGGCGCGATGGGAGGGGGAGGGGCGAGCACCAATCCTTTTCTTCTTTGAGGAAGTCTCACCACTGCCTCCCCTTCCCGATGTCACCTCTCCTGTCTTATCTGCTGCCCCCAATGGATCCTCCCCAACACAAACAATCTATGTGTCCAAAAGAAATGTGTGTACATCTCTATATTTAAAGAAAGGAAAATCAGAGTTTATGTTCATTTCTTTTTTTCAAAAGCATTTCGATATTCATATTCTTTCCTGCACAGATGATTATTTTTCTCCACATTTTTTGATCCCATTAATTTCACACTGGGATGTAGTGAGGGGTGAATTTTTTGTTTTTGTTTTATATTCCGTATTTTTTGGGGGGGTGGGTGGAATGTTCTGGTTTTTCCAGTCCTATCCTGGAGAGTTGGTGTGTGTGAAAGCAGGAGGGGTCATCAGTAGTGTCACTCTACTCTATTTTAATATAAGTGCACTGAGAGAGCGGGATCAAGCGAGAGGGTCTGAGCCACTAACAAACTGAACCGAAACAAAATCCTCTACCTGTCTCTCTCTCTCTTTTGTCCTCTAGATGAAGAGAAACCTGGAAACTAAAGAGTGCATGAAGGATGATTTTATAAATAGCTCCTGACCAAGATTTGGACTGAAAAACACGTTTAACATTTCAGGTCACAATAAGGTCAAATCATTCAGTAGCTACTTTCCTCTTAATTTAATATCAAATGTAATTTATTTTTTATTTTTTTCCGCTCCTAGGAACAAATAAACAAGAAGATCATACTTAATGTCACCATCAAATCAAATGCTTATTTTTGTCTGATTGTTGTTGAAATCTATAGAGAGCTTTGACACAGTAGGGGAAGAGAGTGTGTGTGTGTGTGTGTGTGTGTGTGTGTGTGTGCGTGTGTGCGTGTGTGTGTGCGTGTGTGCGCGTGTGCGCGTGTGCGTGTGCGTGTGTGCGTGTGTGTGTGCGCGCGAAATGAAAGTGAGCTTGTATACAAGATAGCAAATGCTTTTTCAATGTTTATCTGTTTCCATTCTTCCTGTGTCCTAGCTTAATTTAGCGACTCCGAAGGCAAGATACAAAATATATTATTTTTGTTTTTAAAAATTGTCACTTGTATCTATGCTATGTAATGTTGGGATTGAGGTATTATAAGGGTCAAATTTCTCTGCCGGTTTTCTTTCACACAATTGTTTTTGTAATAATCAGAAGCATTAGTTTTTCTCACTTTCATATGGAAATCCCTGGTGTACAGGTGTCCTACCGCACGACTGTCCTTGCATTTCATTCTTCTCCCCTTCAGGGAGGGAGAGCTAGAGATGCTTCTTTAAAGAGACAATAATTACATTGAATGAAAAAGAAAAAGAATACAACAACAGGGACATGATGAAATGCTCCATGCTGTTATTTTAATTTTAGTCTGAATTTATTGTTATTTTATATTGACAAAAAGAAAATCTTTTATCGGGTAAGGTCAAATTTTGTGTGGTGTTTAACTGTGGACATTCACATTTGAAAAGTAAAATGGAAAAAAAGATCTAAAGAAATTTATGAAATAAAAAAAATCCACAAAGGGTATGTGTCAACTGGTCTTGTTGTAAGCTAACTATGGTTTTGATATTAAGCGACTGTATTAAAACAGTTGTATACAACCGTCACAAAATGTATTGCAAAATTGGTAATTAAATGAGACAGGAGCGTGGCCTGAAGATCTTTTAAATTTATTTTATTGCATAATCATAATAACATCCTCTGTCAAATGAATAAAGGAAGCATCCAGCCTCTGAAAATACGTGGTGATGGAACCACAGACTAATTCAGGTCACATATTGTTAACCATCTCACTCTAGCGACAAAGCATTCAGTCATAGGTGATTTAGTCGATACCCAACTCCACCTTTTACAGTTACATGATGAGGCAGCTGATACAAGTTCACTCTTTCGCTGTTTGGCCCTTGGGTCAAGGTCAAATGTCAAAAAGAAAAGGCTGGCCATGGGTCTATGTCAAGACTGTTGTGGTGACTGAAAAGCCATTCCTGGAGCTGACTTTCTAAGCACATTAGCGTTGTTATAAGTTGGAACCCTTCTAACCAAGCAGGGAATCCCAGTCAAAATCATCCTGGATCTCCTCACTGTTGCTATGCAGGTGCTTCATTGGAGGGCGGGGTATAGGTGCCACAGCTTGAGGTTGCATCCCTGCTGGAATGAAAGAGAACAGACAGGAAAATATGCATATGTTAAAATACTGAATAGCTTGGTTAAATCACTTCTGAGGTAATTGTAGTTTACTATCAATCTGAAAAACAAGGCATACAGTAGTAAATTCTGCATAAATAAATATTATCAGCAAAACATAATGGCTTATATATATTCAGAGTTAGGGTTAGTGTGATCTCGCGTGGGCATCCCTCCAGATCTCGTTCTTTAGAAAGCTGGAACCGAGGCTAGGGTTAGTGAAGCATATAAACCTTTTTTAAATGAGCCGCCACAGTGCCTCAGTCCTACCTGTGGTGTGAGGAGGCTGGGCCAGAGAGGGCCTGGGGGGTCCCTGTCCCTGGGGCTGCAGGACCCTTCGTGGAGGCTGTCCTCCAGTAGTGGGTGTAACTGGAGGAGGGAAGAGCAGAGGCGAGGGCTGTGTGAGGCTGGCCAAGGTAGGGGGTGCGTGGCCAGAGAAAGGTGGGACTTGCGGTGAGGGATGGGTGCCGAGGGCCAATGGAGAGTTGTGTCCTGAAGAGGAGCCAATCAGACCTTTCTGGGTGAAGAACCGGTTCAGTGAATCACACAGCGAGGTGAAGAGGGCTGGGTCCAGCGCCCAATCACAGAGCTCAGCCTGGCGCATGCTCTCAATCAAGTCTGTAAGAGAGACAGATCATCAAAATACATATTCTAGGTTGACTATCAAGTTGAAACAGAAACTGGCGGCACATGTAGACACAGTGTACAGACCTGGATGAGTGGAGAGGTCTATGTTAGCCCAGTCTAGATTGCCAGCAATGCGGAAGCTCTCCTTTAGAGAATCTGTTGTACGCAACCAGTCAGCGGGCACCACTAAAGAGAGATGGAAGGGAATGGACAGTTCTTATTTACAATACAATTACATTGATTTCATCGACTTCATCCAAATAGTCAGTGAGCTCACCGTTGCTTTGAGAGAGACGTTCTGGGTCCGAAAGGGCACTGCCGGCTGCAGCGTATGGGAGAGGTCCGGTGGGTGCAGGATGAGAAGGGAGTCCAGTGGTTGCAGGGTGAGGGGACATAGAGAGCAGGGTCGGAGTGTGAAGTGGGGTACTGTCATTGGTCAGTCCAACAAGAGGAGCCATGTCCGCTAGAGAAAAACAGAGAGGGAAAGTTTGGAGATATACAGGCGCTCCGACAAACAGAACCCATAGCCAACGGACGAAATCACACACAGAGGTGCTTACATTGAGATGCTCCCCTCTCTCGCATAGTCCTGAAGAGGGACTTGAAGGAAGCATACAGGTCTGGCAAGCTGAACTCGTCGAAGGTGAACCGGAGAGGGGGATCTGAAGAGCAGAGGGTGAACGCAGACAGAGGGGCACCAGAGGGAGGAGCGACGGAAATGTAAGGCAAAGAGCCGGCAGGAACAGAGGCCGTAGCAACAGGCAGTGGAGCCACAGAGAGAGGAGGGCCAGGGAGAGTAATGGCCGACGACACGGACGGCACAGAGTTAGATTTGGGACGGACGGAAAGAGTGGCGAGATAAGGAGAAGAGGCCGAGGTAGGAGGAACAGAAGAAGGGGGGATCGCGGGGATGATAAGAGGATGAGTCTGTGTGGTGTGGGAGGCAGCGACCGAGGGGGACACTGTGGTGAGAGAGAGCGTGGGGTTGGGGACCGGGAGGCTGGAGTCTGGAGAGCGCAACATATAGGAGGGTCGCTGCTGTGAACACAAGAAAACCATCGTTGGTAGGTCTATCTTCAGGAATACAACAGAGCTGTGGTTGCCGAGGATGTAGCTCACTCTACCTTGCAGGGAGGGGGAGAGATGGACACGGGTTGCGGGGATTGTTTAGGGACAGCTCCCTGTGCTTCAGGCACACACTGGGGGTCTCGCTGGATTGGCTGTGGGTGACTAGGGGATGGCTCTCTCGCTGTGTGTAACGCAGACTCTTGAGCAACCTGTACAGAGTGGTAAGGGAAGCGGTGAATAAAGGGAACAAATTGAAAAGGTTTGGCCAAAAGTTACACAGTCATACACTACTTTCCTGTTTCTCCTCCTCCTCCTCCTCTGGATAGGGGCGTTTTATTGCTCTACGTGCGCTGTCTTCTGTTGGTCCATCCATCGTCCAATAGGAACCCTGGAATGGCATGCATGGAACATTATTAAAGCCAAACTGTGTGTTTGCATAAGACTATATATTTAAACCACTTTTGTTCATAAAATAATGATTATAATAACGATTTCAAGAGCCTTACCTTCCCAGGGTCACTTCGCGGTCGAGGAACTTTCCGAAAGCATTTGTTAAGGGACAAGTTGTGGCGGATTGAGTTCTGTCAGGGACACATTTATTTAAAGAATAACCTATATCAGTCCTTTTCAAACGTGACAACATTAAATTTATTTTATCCAATATACTCACTGAAAACCCTTTTTAAAATTTTTATATTAAAAGCATTTGATGAATATACCTTCCATCCGCGGCCTGCCCTGTTGTAGTAAGGGAAGGTATCACTGATCCAAGTGTAGATGTCATTCAAACTCAACTTCCTCTCTGGGGCTGCCGCTATCGCCATGGCAATGAGGGTAGCGTAACTGTGAGGGGGCTTCCCTTTGGAGCCCGAGGGAGAGGGGGTCGGCACAGCGTGGAGGAAATCTCCTCTTTCCCTGCGGCTTTCTCGCCTTTTGTCACCCTCTCCTCCTCTCTCTTTCCCAGAGCGCAGGCTGCTGACTCCCAGCTGTGGGAGCCAGTCTATGCTTGTCAGGCTGGAGTCTAGGTTTGACGACATGTCGTCTCCTTCACTTTGTCTGTCAGGTCCTAGAAGTTATATAACACTAGACATGTGGGGTGAAAATATGTAATGCCTAACTACCAAGCGCACTATAGTACAATGGACTATTGTTTAAATGCTCAAAAGCTTTAAAGTTGTCAGCCCAGCTGCAGCGGTTGAGATTTTCCATTCACACGAAGGGACATTACATAGGTATGTCGTAAGAGTTTCAGAATAAGCCAATTTTCAAACACACATATATATACTTATAGTTTAGTTATAGTTCCGAACAAGAGAGTGGCTTACCTCTTCTTAGTGTTTGAAGGCCCAAGGCCTCCCAGTGTTAATATTTGATGTTGTCATCAGATGTGCACTATTGTTGAGTGTCAGCTTAGTGCTCTTGCTGCCCCAACGCCCTAGAACCTCTCCTCAATCTGTTGATCCTCTCACAGCTTCTTGTTGCTCTTTATTGTGTTGAAAGTTTGTTTTAGAATAAGAAAATACTTAGCGCAGACTACTTCCTTTCTCTTTCCCTCTCACGCTCCTTCCCCTCCCTTTCTGTATGCCCCAGGATGACGTCACCCACTCCTCCCACTATGTGAAATGACACCTTCAGCCTCCGCCTATGGAGGCTGGCCACTCCTCTTTGGTTTCCCTAGAAGTAAGTTTTCCCTTGAACACCTCTTCTGCTGGGGATAGGAGTTACAGGACATATGTACGGGTACTAGCATGAAAGAGTTAAATCCATTATAATTTCGTCATGAATAGTTGAGTGAATTTATTACGTCATAGTTATATCATGAAAATAACTAGTTGTAACTTCTGTTTGAGCACATACTGTATAAACAATCACATGAGAAATCTCACATATCAGATAACCGTATGACGTTTAATAAGAGGGACCTAAAACAGCACAGCAGTAGTCCAAGAGTAAAACATTTGTATACTTTATTGATTGTATAGTTATACACAGTGCTTTGAGACACATTCCCATTCTGTACAATGTCGGGAGCTGAACGAGATAAGGCAGTTGGGCTACAGAGAGCTAAAGAAGGCTAGTAGGCCTGTGTCAGGGGATGGATGGGTCAGCAGTTTCTGGATCTGTAAACAGAAGGACAGATGAGAAAATACATGCCGAGTACAGAGTGATCATATTGTTTTGTCTTACTGTCTTTGTGGTCATATTCCAGACTCATCCTCAGTTAATTAACCACAACTGCTACTGCAACAACTGCTCATCTTAAAAGGGGTATTTCATTATTTGTGCTGTTTATGTAGAGTACACTAGCTAGAGGACCCTGAATGAATTATGGGTCGAACCTCTTTGAATTTCGGATGTTTAGCGTCCTGGACCAGCTGCAGCAGAACAGCCTCCGTGGTGGTGAGGAAGGCTCCACTCTGCCTCAATCGGGACAGGGCAAACAGCCTGTCTGTCTGGCTGGGCATGGAAACATACAAAGGCACTGGTAAATAATACATACGGCTCTGCCTCCTCCACTGCACACACACCATGGATCAGACACGGGGAGGGGGGGGGGTGCTGCAAAGAAACACATAATACCTTCTGGACGAAACAGCGTCAGCCACAATATGGACTTCAATACCCTTCTCAAGCAGGTCAAAGGTCGTGCACTGATATGTGAAATCAGAAAAACCATAAGCATTTTTTTCAAAGCAAAAGACAAGTACAGTTAATATTACAGCAACATTTTTCTTGTGTGTTTTTCACCACACAAGTTGTACGAACAGCAACATGTATGTTATGTTATGTTCTAAGACAGAGCCCTGTGATCTCACCGCAATGCAGGCCTGAGTCTCTATTCCACATAGAATGGCCTGCTTAGGATTGCCAAGGGCTTGCAGCTCCTTATCCACTTCCTCTGTCAGCATGGTAAACTTGGTCTTGGCATGAGCCGTTAAGTCCCCTGCCCCGAGTTCGGGCACCGTGGGGCCCAGGCCTTTGGGGTACTGCTCCGTCACAATTGGGGGAATGCCCAGGGCGCGACTGGCCTGTGCAGAGAAACAAGGGCAAGATTATCATGTGTAACACATCATGACAAGTGCTGGACACTACATACTACATACTAGCTGGTGTACCCTGCTACAAGCTTGGAGCCAGGTATACAAGACTGAAAATTAAGGTTGATTCATTACATTTCCAAGTCATTGTGTAACTGGTTAACCTTGTTCCAGTATTACATGTACAGGAACTTGCCACAAATGGTTTTATCCTACTGAATGTTTCCTTGTCAACTTGTCAAGACATTGTATTAGATGTAGTCACAGTCACTTGCTACAGAATGTCATATTTTAGAACGGCCTCTGATTTTGGCTACGGATTTAGAACTAGCTGACCCTACACTAACCCTACATTGGATTGTCTGGACAAGAAAACATGAAATTACACTGTTTGTGTTGAGTTCCAGGACCTGAGGTAGGTGCTGTGGCAGAACAAGCTTACAATACCAACCATCAGTAACTTGGATATGGAATTAATTTACGGAGCCATTTTATTCCGAACTAATGGGGGTTTCTCCCAGCTAAGAACTGTCCGACAAGTATGTAGCAGTGACGCTCAGCTAATTAACTGGATTGATTGTGTTTGTGTGTGTGTAGGTACCTGTAGCAGTCTGGCTGCGTTGCTGACAATGTTATTGAACTGGAAAATATTTGGTCTGAATTTCTCTTGCATGTCACACAGCAAAAGCACAGAGCCTTTGGTGGATAGCCTGCCAATTCCTGCCACTGAGAGAGAGAAAAAAGTGTTGTTTTTGTCTAGAAGTTTTAATACATTTTGTTGAATGATTTTATGCACACATTGGTATTTGACAGCAATTTAAATCTTGTCATCTTCTGTCAAGTTAGGCAAAAAGATCCAACTCACTATTTTTGTTGATAGTGAGGTTGAAGAGTGAGGGCCCCTAGCTCGATTTGAGGTCGTTCTGGATGGATATGGCAATTTCAACTGAAAAGGGTTAATGGTCTCTGGACAAGGTGTCGGCCACTAAGTCACATAGGACAGCTTTGGTGTTTTAAAAAAAATCGATCATTGCACAAACTGGAATGTACGCTACACTTTTTGAGTAGATTGCTGTAGTTACCAATCCCTCACAAAACTGAAAACGTCGAGAAAATTACCTTGCACAGAGCACAGCTCCCTCACTGTACTTCAACCGATCTTTGGACAGACCTGAGAGACGTAAATGTCCCGGATATTGACATTCGCGTTGTCCAATGAGATGCAACAAAGCCAATTTAGCTGGTTTGTCAGCCAAGTGAGCCAACCCCAGACAGCTGAGATGTCAGACAATGCTGAGTCCCCAACAGCGCAAGCTAAAGAAGACGAAGAATGCCCAGTAGAAACACCAAAAGAGGAACCCTCTACCCCACAACCCCCAGTGGAAGAGTCGACGATTGCCGATGACAAGAAAAAAAGTAAGAAATGTGCTATTACAATTTAATAAGAGAGAGGAACTAGAATCATATCTGTTTACAGGCTAGCTAGCAATATTTTAGCCACTTCCGCAAGTGTGGGATTGGCAGAAACTGACGGACAGCATAACAAGCCAATGGAATATTAGAAGGTATTTTGAAAACAACAAATTAACGTTTAGAAAGGTTTATAAAACCAGATCGAAGCGGGGGTTGGTTGTATTCGTGACGTTTTGGTGACTAATTTACTCTCCCAAAACACATAATTGTAGCTCAGGTTTGGTCTTAATGCACAAATAGATTGCAGATTAGGTGTTATGTGTACAACAATATTTGCTGCAAAAACAATCTGGTTTGCGCTGACGTTCTAGCTTCTGCGTGTTATGCCCACGTCGTTCTCATACAGTAGATGATGCATCGTAGACTTATACTTTTAGCCCATTTCTCTTGTCAGTCAACTATACATTTCTAAACACTTACATCTCACAGCTCCCATGCAATTGATTTCCCAATTTTTAATTGTTAATGGTGTCTGGATATAGTCCTGATTAAGTTTAAGAGAAGTTGACAAGTTGATTTATATTTTCAAATGTCTTATTACCTCAACCTTTCTCTTTTTAGTTGATGTGCTTTTAAAGGCCGTTGGAGATGCTCCAATTATGAAGACCAAAAAATGGTCAGTGGAGAAGGGGAGAACTGTGCAGTCACTCTCACAGTTTATAGCTCGCTTCCTTAAGATGGAGGCCAATGAACAACTGGTAAGGTCTCCCTTCCGAAATGATCATTTAAGACTTACAACAGTAGATGGCAAATGTGAGGGATTTTTTTATTTTCTTTCTTTCAGTTCATCTATGTCAACCAGTCTTTTGCCCCTTCGCCTGACCAAGAAGTCGGTGTACTATTTGAGGTGAGTGATAAAACGTTACAGTAGCACAGCATTTATTTTCCTCACCTGAGCAACCATCTGTTCATGCAATGGCTGTGTTTTGATTCAGTTTTTTGCTTCATGCTCACTTTGAGTGCCATTTTGGTCAGATAATCTAATAAAAAACGTTTTTTTGGCACTTGCATTGCTATTAGTTGGTCGTTGATATTGATAAAAGTGTCAGCTAAATGACTCATAATAATAGGGAAAAACAAGTCAAGCCAAGTCTTAGGTTTCCCGATGGAAAATAATAGGATTCTGCCAGGTTCATGATAGACAAAGTAAATGCCAGTAGATGGCGCCGTATACAAGGAGCTTTTATGAACAGTGCATGAAGTTTGGCTACTAACAAAGAGAGGCATACTCTTCTAGAAACTCAATGTCAAATTGACCATAACCATTAAATTGAACCTTGTAAAGATTGAAACACATAGAGGGCAGTTTTAATCCAAGGGTTTTGTTTATATGTCGCTCTCAAACTGATTTCATAGAATTCTCTACAAAGTCACTGCATCAAAAGCACTCTGTTTGTTTACTTTAGTTTCATAATGTCCACAATCCTGGCAAAATGCTACTCTCTGTCTTACACACACTCTTTTTTTCTCACTCTGATTTCCAGTGTTTTGGCAGTGACGGGAAGTTGGTTCTACATTATTGTAAATCTCAAGCCTGGGGTTAACCCTTTCAACCTAACATTGACCAGGAATGCACACACACACACACACACACACACAGACTAAATCACATTATTAAAAAATCATAATGTTTTTTTTTTTAAGGATAAGATATTCAGACTAATTTACTAGTCGACTATTCTAAAGTAATAGAAGTCTGAAAATTAAATCTGGAAGCCTATTGACAGCACTGGAAAAGCGGCTTTATGCCAATAGTAAATCTAATGCATATTAATGTATCGATGTGAATTCATTTTAACTTGCTTTGTTATAGTAACCATGCTGACACCTTCCTAGGACTTAGGCCCTGTTTCAATGTTTTTAGGATTTGCCTTTCTAATCCACTAGTACCTTCATAGTCAATTACCAGGTCCTATCCCTGATTAGTCAATTAGTCAATTAGTCTTGCCCAGTCTTACTTTTTTTTTTTAAACTGAAGAATTGTTCCCTGTTTCCGTTTTTTCTGTACATAACACTGTAAATAAATTATTGTTTATATTCAAGGCTTCTCTCTCTTTCTCTTTTGAGAAAAATCATTAGTTTTGTGGAAATAACTGGAACATTCTGCTGGTTGCAAGATTTGCTTTTTAATGAGAGATGGAACTATCTAAAATAAATGAAAGTATTTATATGGTTTATTTCTAACACTAAATTGAACAAAACACAGTGAACAGATTAAAACGACAAGTTGTATCCTCACACTCTGATAGCGTGGGAGAAGTGTCAAGTGAGGGTAAAAGTTTAGTTACGGAATTTCAAAAATCTGACGGGGAACTACAGATCAAAGGGAGAAAGATGGAGGGAGGGAGAGGAAAAATGGAACTACAGTAACAGATGGACTTAGAGGGATTACATGATTCGGGATGGATCTCTGACACAAATTCCCAAGAAAGACTGCGAGGCAGGATAGAATCAGGAAGACGGACAGTCTCCCACACATCTCAGACCATAAGAGAGCAGGATCAAAACGGGTGCCGTTGAAAAGGTAAGATGCATGGCTGCTTCTGTTGAATTCACAGTTATTAGTGATAGACCAAGGGAAGAGGGAAAGCGTTGTGGCAGACAGATGAGGAGGGGAAAAGTATGAGTGGGAGATGGAAGAGATTAATTTGTTATCAAGAAAGGTCTGATAATGTGAAAGTAAAACCATATGTAATTTAAAAAACGATAGAACTAATGTACAACTAGATATGTTGAGGCTGGATTAGTTGTTCAAAATGTTTTATTATATTGTCATATAATGTGCACCTGTCATTTTGTGAGCTTAGAGGTTCCGTCGCCATTCTTGTTGAAATTGAGGTTTTTGAACATTTTGGTGTTTCTTATGTGTGGTGTTGTTTTTATTTTTTTATTTTTGGGGGGTCAGTAAATCATAAAACAAAAACTACATACCCATTTTTCCAAGCTTAAATGTGAAAACTTTGATCCTCAATATCTCTCAAGTAGCCTAAACGGAGATGGAACCTCATAACTATAAAAATTATTATAAAGAGTGCATCTTAATAAAAACAGGTAGAAGTTGTTCTCAGCATTTGTGTAGTTGTAAAACAAACTTACTCCCACAGTGAGAAGTGCTGGATGAATTGTATTTTTTTTTTCCAATTGTTTTGATACATAACATAGTTGATTTATTGAATTGCAGATATTTATAATTATTTGATATCAGATTTTTTTTATATACATATATATATTTTGTTGTGCGTGAGCATCAATGTTTTGGATGGTTACCAATATGTACACACCTTTAGTTTGAAGGTTTAAACACTGACACGGAGCAACAGAAACACCAGGCAGAGACTCAGAGGGAGGTTTCACACTAAAACATACCTAACACAAACAGATAAAAGCAGATTAAAAGGGGATTACCAACAAAATTTGATTTAGATCAAAGGCTTACCCAATAATTTCATCAAAAAAAGTAATCTGTTGATTTTCCTGCCCCATCATGTTCTCTACTTAAGGTTCAGTAGAACAGCCCGCAGTGAGAAGAGGAAGCCAACCATAATGTCTTAATCAGGAAGTAGGAAGCTCGTAGCTCACAGCTCTGTGTGTATTACTAATCCTTCTCGGTGTACACACAAAACAACTGGTGGAGATGATGACCTTGACCATGACCCATATTGACTCCTGAAGCTCAGAGGTCACAGATGTCATCCGTTACCCCCTCTGTTGTAATTGTCAAATTTGATTATCTGCTTTCCATTCAGTGGGACCTAATCTTAATTTGCTAGTTTCTTTTCTTCAAAGTATGATGGCCAGCACATGCTCCGATAACCACGTGGTTGTCGCATTATTGGCGTGTATTGCACTTTTTACAATCTCATTGAGATTGTAGAGCTTTAGTGAAACAGATGTGTTTGCAGCAGGAAAGGCATAGAGCAGCAGGGGGAAAGTCAGGGATCTAAAGACCCGGTCATCCATAACAGGATAACACAGAGCAAAGTGTTCCAGACAGACATATGTCCTTACATTCAACTGTTTTTTTTCTCCCTTGTTGATCCTTCCGCCTTTAAATCTTATGTGTTCATTTGGCTGTCCCATCTGTCATTTTTCCTCGATCAACTTCAAAGAGTCTTATCTTTCTGGTTTCCCTTGTCCCAACACCGCCCTCTCTTTGTGGGACGTTTTCGGTCATTCTGCTTTGTTATGTCATCTTTGTCTTTATCTTCTTTCTTCTTTATATACTTTAACCTGGAGTGTCACTGTTATATTCCTTCATCTCAAACATCTGGCCCACCTCCTTTTAGCACTGAATCTACAGTGTGGGCTTTTCATTCTTCCTTAAGAACCTTTTACCTCAGTGATTTGCATCAGCATCCTTTTCCGTGCTATTTGCTCATTCTCTGAGAATCTTACTTTTATACTAAAACTGCCTGGCTGTGTTCAAATCACCACCAGTTCCTTTCATACCCTCAGATCCTGCTTTTCCTTCCTCCTGTATCCCTCCCTGCTCCTGCACACCTACCTAACCACCCCCCCCCCCCCCCCCCCCCCCCCCCCCCCCCCCCCCCCCTGACACCTCCTTTCTGTTGCCATGTTGGAAAGCCTGTCTCGACGTTCCCGCTCCCTGTTGTCCCTGTCCCTGACCACTCTGGCACTGGCTCTCTCCATCCTGGCTCTCTGCACCTCCTATTGGTGTGAAGGCACCCACAAGGTGGTCAAGCCCCTTTGCCTCTCGCCAGTCAAGATGAAAAACTGTGGCCAGAACAACAGTGAGCCTTATACCACAGGTACTGTGACATGGAATCCTGCTGTGTCACTCATGTTTGTCCCCACTGCTGAATGTTGAAGCTCTTACTACAGGTTTAGAACTAGCTCTATGGTTCCTCCTTCATACTGAACACTAACAATAATCCCTTGTAAACAGGAATGTACATGAAAACTGGAAACATACCAAAATGTGCTGTACTTAAATGTTAAATGTTTACTTGGATTTCTTAGAGGAATCTTGAATTTAGAGATTTGGGAAATACATTATTGCATTTCAAGCGCACAAAGTCCATGCTAAACAAATAAATAAAAACAAATACATTGAAATAGTCTATATGTTTAATGTTTTGTGTAGATTAGCGCTGCGTCTCAAATTGCATACTACTACTTTTTTCTTTTAGCTAGTACTTCAGCTGCACTTGCAAAGTATGTACAGTTGCATGCATTTTTGGGACAGTACGAATTATTTTTCTTGCTTACTATATAGTATGGTAGTATGGGTATTGAGACACAGAGTAGGTTACACACCAAGTCCACATTCCTAATGGATTGTGGGCAATGATGACTTCCTTCATTATTGACAGTGATAAGGACATCAGAACTGACCAAATGACAAGTTCTAGACCTCACTGGGCCGTACGATTATGTACAAACATCATGGGATTTCAAAGCATGTTGTGCCTAAATGCTGAGTAATGTGTTCTGCAACAGTTTTGATTCAGATGTAATTCTGCACCGTTTGGCTGTGGAGTAGCTAATATTGTAGCATATAGACTAATCTAAAAACAACATTTTACTTAAGGATTAAATTACTGACAACATGCAACATTTAAAGAAGTCCCCAGTTGTTGTCAATGGAAATTCTGTGTGTTTGTGTTTGTAAGAGTGCGTTTAGTGTGAGTGCTGTAATTTTTAAATCCTTGAAAGCCTTTTATGTTCATAATGGAAGTGTATAATAATAATAACTTTATTTATGTAGCGCCTTTCAAAACAGGGTTATGGGGTGCACCAGGCTCATGCTCCAACACCATAAAAGGCTCCAGAGAATTTTTGAGTAGAAGCACTTGACTGGAGTATCGGGCCGGGCTCTGCTTTTAAAGTTATTTCCCCTGATAATCATTCCTACCATTCCTGCGCTAAAACCAATACCTGGAAATAATCTGCAATAGGATGTGGGTTTTTTGACCTGATTGTTTGCCCTATTGTACTTATAGTTTTTAAATGTTTTTAATCTATTCCCCCTCTTTCCCCTGCATACCTCAGTCCTTCCAGTTCAGAGGACTTAATTATGGATTAGCCGCATTAATCTGTGTGGTGTGAGGAAGCAGCCAGAGGTTTAGGGCTAGACCCTTCTTCTCCCTCGTCTTTATGCACTCAGCAGATGTGACTAATCCAGGGAGATTGAGAATAACAGCTCCATCAATCTACTCTGTAATCCAGTTAAGAAGCCTGCTGCACTCTGTGTTCTCTGGGGCGACCAGGGCAGGAGGCCCACCTGATCCCCAAAACACCCCCATGCGACAGGGGACGAGCGAGGGGGGGGGGGCGCTGCAGGCCCCGAGGTGCCCCATCCAGACTCAGACACAGCAGCACCATGACACTTCTCACACAGCAGTGTGGGAACGCATGCGGCTCAGGACCACTACTTCACTAGCATGCCCCCCCTCCCGTCCTCCTCGTTACTTCTTCACGTGGTGTAACCCCATTATCAGAGTCTGATTTGCTGATCCCATCCAGGTCTGCTGCAGATTGCATTGGATTGCAGACATGGGACTTTGGGAAAATCCATTTAGTGTGGTGTTATCTTGCGCACGCACCCAGCACATTCTTTCCTGAGTGTCCTCTCCCTTTGCTGTCCCTCTCTCCCAGAGAGCCCCACCCAAAATCCCTACAACCGCACGCTGTCCCCAGCCAGGAGGGATGAGCTGGCCAAGATCAGGCAGAGGCAGCTGGCCAACGCTGTGCACTACATCTGGGAGACCGGAGAGGACAAATATGCTTTTAGATACTTCCACACGGGCTTCTGGGAGAGCTGTGAGAAACACGACGATGGTGAGACTACACACAGTGGTCCTAGAACACACACACACACACACACACACACACACATACACACACACACACACACACACACACACACACACTCACACATAGACACACTCACACACAGGCACAGAAGCATATACACATAGGTAGTTGGACACACAAGGTCCTTAATACATGTTGGTTGCATGTTGTTTGCAGGTGAGCAATGCCGCAGCTTCATTGAGCTAACTCCTGGGGAGACACAAGGTGAGAAGTCAATCACCATCTTTTTAGACTGATAGGGCTGGGCAGTGTCACCTGTTCACAGTTTTACCTCCCTTAAGACATAGAAGGTGTAAGTTCAGATTTGTATTTAATTGTGTCTGCACGTGTGTGTTTTTGCATGTGCTTGTCCATACAGGTGTGTTATGGCTATCAGTGGTGTCTGAGTTCACCTACATCGGCCTTTTGGCCATGGGCTTCCTGCTGATGTGGCTGGAGATGCTTTGTGCCCACAAGGAGATGCATGCGCTCAAAATCAACGCCTATGCTGCCATCTGCACCGTACTCTCAGGTACGACCTCTCCACTGTAGGCCTGCTCTCTACGCCGTTTCGCCCTCGGTCAACCTCTTTTTTTCATTCGTTTTTTTTTTTTTAGTCCTTGTTGATTCAGACGTGTTTATCCTGCCATAACCTCTGCAGGTCTGATGGGGATGGTGGCCCACATGATGTACACCACCGTGTTCCAGATGACCGTCATAGTGGGACCCAAAGACTGGAGGCCTCAGACCTGGGACTATGGCTGGTCCTTCGCGTAGGCCTCTCCACCCTCAGCATCAGTACCACGCCCTCGGAAAGAGGCTGTGATGGAAACGGGCCGCGTCGCTGCTAACGATCTGTCTCTCTCTCCCTCTCTCTGTTTCTCTCAGACTGGCCTGGGTTTCGTTTAGCTGCTGCATGGGAGCCGCTGTCGTCACCCTCAACTCCTACACCAAGACCATCATTGAGCTCCGCCGCAGACAAAGGCTTCGACTGGAAGAGGCCCGAGCAGCCACCCACGCCCCATCATACGACGAGGTGGTCCCAGGGGGCGGGTTGTACTCCATCAGCGGCCTATTGCAGTGCCCGGATGGAATGATTGACGTAGCTTGGGCCCCTGATGGCACGGTTGTCGGTGTGGGAAATGGGGACGTACAAACGCTGGTTTTAGTAGGGGGGTGTGGGCCTGAGGGGTGCGAGGACTGCGAGAGGGAGATGGACGAGATGGATGGTGCCATGGAAAGAGCTGATTCGCCCTGTTAGAGGAATGAACATGGCACATGAACAAGTGTTTATGGAACGAAAACCTGAGTTACAGGTTTCATGGGACCGGCTGGCGTTTCGCCTCCTGAAAAGCGGAGCACACTGGAATATGTTGATGTCAAAACGCTGTGAACAAGGACACATTTAAGGCTCCTCGGAATCAACTCCCTTTAGCCACACAATGGAGACTTGTAACATGGATACAGAATAACTCCTATGTGGCATTAGTCACAGTTATTCTTTGCCTCTATCTTCCATTTTTTTGATGAACTTGAAATCAAACCAGGAAGCAAGGAACAGTCAAAGACCCTGAGAAAGCATGTCAACAAACATGCAGATATCGCCATGACTGTGTGGCTGATGTTCATCAATAACGGTGCCTAATGGGAGAAGACTAGCATGCGGGTTTACATGTGGTACAATTATGTTACAGTGTTTTTTACTTTTTACGGTCTAACGTCTGAATTTGTGCTGTCCTGTAGCATGACAACAGACAAGCAATGTCCCATCACCTCTTTCACAGAAACCTAAGCATTTCTGCTCTCTATATCTATATGGCTATGTGGAATCCAGAAGGACCATAGACAACAATCTATTGACAGGGTAACCTTTTGTGCTTGTTTCATTTGTCACTGTATAAAATATTCAAATCTCTGGTGTCTGGGGACAGCAGCACAGAGACATGAGGATATGTATGTTTTTAAGTTGCCACCGGTAGAAGCCAGTGTAAGCGAGCAAAATTTTAATCTAAAAGGGAAACAGATATGAAAAATCATAATCTATACTAGAAGAACGAATTATCTGCACCAATTTAGGAACCTTGAATGCAGAGTTGACTAGCAATTTACTATAACAACAATACTCAAAGAGTTTTTGATCCAGTAATCTCACATTTTGTCGAGCTATTCCTAAGATTAGTCAGTTTGGAAGATATTGTACAGAGTACTCTGTACATGCCAGGTTGAGAGCGGCAGCAGGAATAGAATAGGGAAAGATGGTTCTTCCTCAGGACAAAAAGTACGGTTCCTGCTGAGCGGGCTATTAAAAGCCAGCAGCAATATGAATAAAGAAGGCTACCATGCAGGAATAGCGTAGGGATATGACACAGAATAATAAAGTCTCTTTTTTTCATTGAATATCTGTCCATATCGATTGTAAGGGTAGGCTTTAAAACGTCTAAGCTCATCCATAAGGTGTCTGGAGATGTTATGAGCTCATTTGAAAGACGCATCAAGGAAAGAACACGTGTACACTTGATAACCCCAAATGACATATCTGCTCTCAAAGCAAATCCCTTCAAAATTTTGTATTCCAGAGGGATCAAAATTTGGATTTTGGTATAATGCAAATTATAATATTGTGTCATGTTTATTATGAAATGTTTGTACTGCTAAAACTCATTTTGTTTACAGAAAAAGTAATTTAATAATATTGTGTCTCCAGCAATGTGAAAGTGGTTACCTCTTACACCCCCCTGCCCTTTCCCCTTGAATAAACAGCAAGCGACACAACTATAACCAACCTTGCTGTGTCCTTGTTTTTCTGTGAGTTATTCCAAATTTGCGAGTGCTGTGGCTTTCATGGTGGTGCTGATGTTTTTGTTGCACTCCATGGGCAGATGTTGAAGTACATGAGAGAGATCTTACAATACACAGAGCATCTTTTTTGCATGATGAGCACATAGGGTACAGACACAGAGAGACGCAAAGAGATTTCAGAGGTTCTGTAAGGCTGTGAGGCAGCTCTCCAATGTTGAACAGAAGATTATGCCTGTAATCCTATAGTTGGGCAGCAAGAAGGAGAGATGGACTGAGGATGGATGGAAGGGGTATGAGGAGGCGCCACAGAAGTTACAGAGGTCATGGAGATGTCTTTGGAAAGAAAAGGGTTAAAATGTGCACAAAACAATTGTAAAACAAAATATTGTATTCAAAGCATACATCAATTAGCAATAAAACAGACTAATAAGCAACACATTTGTGGGCATATCCATGTTTAAGAAATGCAGAAAAGTTAGAAATAGTATTCTTTCTACACAATTTATATGTCCCGTCCACACAAAGAGTCATTAATACACTGTATATTTGTTTTCGTATGTATTTTAGCTTTGGTCAGGGGTTGTCAAAGTTAATCCTGGATTTACCAACGGCGTTACAATAAAAAAAAAACATAAGACCTTTGTTTTATGTGTAAATAACACGATATTTCAATACATTTCTTTTCATATCCTACATTCTTAGGCCTTTTTGGATCAAATAAGAATTGATTAAACTCTAAAACACAGACGTTTAATGAAATGATACTTAAAAGCACAGCATTAATGAGAAAAACCTTTAATCCACAATATGTAGTGTATAACTCTTTATTTAAAAATAATAAGAATGGTGTTGGATAATGTCTATAAGTATTAAGCCACAAGAACACAACATCCAAGAGAAAACAAAATCTGTTCTAACATTTTCCATTTCCATTATTTCCACATCGTGATTCACAATGGTGTGGCAATGATGTTGTAATGTAGACTGCATTAAATAAATACATTAATGTTCTAAATATGGTCTTCCTCACTATCAGTATTTAACTTGCAATTTTTACCAAAGATATTATCTTGTAATTACCTTGATTTTAGTCAGCATATACCTGAATCAACATGTCTTGATTAAGGTATGAATGCCTTAATACATAAGTAAATAAACACTGGCAAGACAATAGAGCTTCAACCTCTCTCTTCTCAAAAGATACAGTGAGGAAAAAGACACAGCATTACAAGAGTATTTACACAGAGGGAGTAAAGGAATAGCAACAGGGATGTGTGAGGGATAGCTTGGGTTGAGTGAGAAAAGCAAAAAAGGAAATGAAGAGAAAATAAATCTACGAAAAACTGCCATGAAAACCATGAGGAAGCAATGTAACTAATTGATCGGTTCATAATGGATGAGGCGCATTGCATCATCGTTCTCAATCACCCCTTTGATGAACTCCCCTTCGGCCAATCGCTCTGAGAGAGAGAGAGAGAGAGAGAGAGAGAGAGAGAGAGAGAGAGAGAGAGAGAGAGAGAGAGAGAGAGAGAGGAGAGAGAGAGAGAGAGAGAGAGAGAGAGAGAGAGAGAGAGAGAGAGAATGATATGATATGATAGTATATTAGCACAAAATGGCATACAAGTCACTCATACAGGATATCTGCATTGGTGGACAGGTTATGCATGAAAGCATGTTCCCACCGAGACAATCGTTAATAGTTTAAATTAAGGCCGGCCCCTCACAACGCTGTGCTTCATTGAAGTGTTCAGTGTTGTTGTTGTAACTGAATTAAATTCACTCAAGCTGCTGTTATTTCACAGAACCCCTCTTACCCCTTGTAGAGGTGTAAATCTGTTTATAATACCCATTAGTCAAGGAGCAACGCCCCTCTCATTTAACATGCATGTGTATGGCCATACATCAAGGTATTTGACACAAATCCAACTGCATTGGTTTTATGTAAGTCCCTTCAGCTTTTATGCTTTGCGCTGTTGTAATGCTTGGGGATGAGTCGGTAAATCACCCGTTTTACATAGAAGGGTATCTTTATGAAAAAAGCTTTTCAAAATTGAAGGAGCAATGTGTTTGTGTGTTTGTGTGTGTGTGTGTGTGTGGGGGGGGGGGGGGGGGTACTGTCCTTACCATTTTCGCCTTTCTCAAAGAAGGACCACAATTTGTTTGATCTCTTCTCCGGTGTGTTCTCATCGTCTGGTAGTCTGGCCTGTTCCTCCTTAGGGATCAGCTTGAAAATGGCCTGAGAGACAGAGACAGAATAAGACCTGTAACAGTGCATTTTCCATAGATGTTGCCTCTTCCCTTTACACAAACAGTGTTCACATGGTCAGTGTTCAGTTAATTTGGAAAGTTAAACAATGAAAGAAAATTAAGGATTTCTGTCTAAATACTGTTTGTAAATGAACTTGAAAAATAAGGTTCTGGGTCTATTCACTGACTTTGTAAATAGAACCCAAATTGACATTTACAGAGAATCACCCAATTGATCATGTTTTGATGTCCACACGACACATACAGTTGTACAGTATCATTGTCCTAAAGTATTTGTGTGTGACAAAATAAAAAGAAAGTCATTCATCTATAATTATATCTAAAATACATAGATGATCATACAACACAATATACATGAAATAACAGCATCAAGCACATTGATTCTATTATGTGTGCAGACAGCAATATGCATAAAATAGCTATCATCAGTTTGGCCAGTCTAATGTGTTCACATTTCAGAATTTGATAAAGATGGTCAAAACATTTCAAAATCCAATATTCCACTGCAATATCACATGAGGGTCTGTAGTGTAATTTTCTAAAATACACTAAGTAAGTCATCCCTGAAGTGCCCGACAGAGTAGAAGTGACTGTGCACTTTAAAGCCAGACCTTAAAGCGTTTGCCCCACTTAGAAGCACTCATCTTCACATTTAAGACACCTAGATTAACATGGATTAGTTCCAAGAGCGAGGCCACTGGCCAAACACCAGCAAAATGTCGTCTTTTTTCCCTCCACCCCTTTTCCAGTTCTCATCCCCTTCACTGTTTGATTGGGCTTGGAGCCTTGCAGTGCCAGTTGAGGCCGGACAATGATTATCACGACAACAAACAAGCACAGTGCCAAGTCCTGCTGATAGCAAATGCAGAAGAAATGGCAGGTAGACAAAGCAGACAATGTCAGGACAGATTTAACATTTACACTATGCCCTATCTCAGGTACGAGACTCCATATAGACCACAGACCTCCCCTTCACCCTCTCGCCAATCCTAAACCCATTACCAGATTAAATATTTTAGCGTTTGTCTAATTAATATATTGACCTGAAATGTTATGACTTTACATTGCATTGGAGAATTGTCAACGCTAATCCTTCCAGTGTGTAAACATATTGTGAGAAAGATAGTACCTTCTCGATGTTACTGTGTGTAAATATTTATAGCCATGAACCCCTGCTCGGATATTTTATAAACACATATTCTACGAGTCATGACACACTACAACTTGGCAGAGTTCGCTCATTTACAGAATTTCAATTAAAGAGAAGGGAAGCCACTATCATATGTTTTAGTATACGAGTATATTTTATCTGGCATGTATCGTATAAGAAAATTGCTTGTGACTAGAACTCAAATGAATAATTCTTCAGAGTTGGTAAATAATCTATCCCTGTAGATGATAGATATATAGGAAAACTGAAGGTGAAGAATTTTAACCTGCTGCCCATTAATCAGGGCACTATAATCTGCATGTCTGTTAGGCCCAGATTATCAATCCCACATATATATCTCAACATGGGGACTATGTTAAATACAGTTGCCTTCATTGTCTGTACACTAAACCAGTAATCTCAAAGATTATCAGGATTGTCTTTGTCTGAAATGGGCAGGAGCTCTCTACAGGCTAATAGACGATTACGATTTGGATCTGTACACGATCAATGGTCTCCAGGAAAACATTAAAGTTGTGTCATAGATTTTCAGAGATTCACATAGATACTTTTGGCAATACAGAAACACAATTTGATTAATCATCTTTATATTTGAGATTGAATTAATCTATGAGGTAGTACATTTAGAATCCATGCTAGCCTTAATTATTAACAATGTATTGCTGATTTTTTTTTTTATAAATCTGAACATCCTAGAGTATAAATCTTTATACTCAATATTTTAATTACGTATTCTAAAGAAAATATCTCTTCGATCAGTTTCAGTTGTTGATAACTAAAAGAAGGCCTGGCAAAAGTCACACTTGAGCTGACAACCTGTCCACATGCATGTGTCTGAAAATATATATATTTTTGTGAACATATGTGTGTCGATTCCTTCTGCTTATACTACTGCCATAATCAATCATGTTTTTAATGTAATTATTATCATTATTATTTCATGTAATAATGGGCATTCACCACTCCTCACTGTCATTGTCACGGCCGGAAAAACCCACATTTATCCCGGTAAGTCCCTTCCCTCACCTGGCAGATCTCAGCCACCTCTGACTTGGTGATGTAGCCGTTCTTGTCTACGTCAAACAGGGAGAAGGCCCACTCAAGCTTCCTTGTCGTCTTTCCCGTGGAGGTCATGTGCAGAGCGATGATGTACTCCTTGAAGTCCAGTGTTCCGTCCTCGTTGGTGTCGAAAGAGCGGAACACATGCTGTGCGTAGGTCTTGGCTTCGCTCTCCGGGAAAAAACGGGCATAGATCTGTTCGAACTCTTCTGGCGAGATGCGTCCAGTGGGGCACTGCTTCTGGAAGTTGTCGTACCACTGGCTGAGCTCATTCTCAGTGAACTTGGTGCTCAGTTTCAGGTCCTCCAGGATCTCCTTTGATAAGGCGCTGCTTGTAGCGTTTCCCATTGTAGTGGTCTTGACTGGTGTCTTTGAGCGTTGCACTCAACTTAATTCTGCTCCGGCTTGGTCAAGTTGTTTCTGCAAGTGTTCTGCTGCTCTGTTCAGACAATAATCACTCTCTAATGAGAGGTGAGATCTTCTGATGCTGTGGCCCCACCTTCAGTCAAAGGTCTGGGCCAAATCGTATCCTGAAATGATCATAAAATGATAAAGATTAGTTGGGAAAAGAGACAGTATGTTAACGGACTCGAAGATATTTACCCGCTAGATGCCCCAACCCATCTAGCAAGGTTAAAGAAGCCAGGACAAGCTAAAGTGACGAGACAAGACCTACCTGTGCAAGCAATTGAAAGATGAGAAGACGATGTGGTTAAAGGGACGTGGTCGCCGGAGGAGGAGGAGGAGGAGGAGGAGGAGGAGGAGGAGGAGGAGGAGGAAGAGGAGGAGCTGGAATTAGGCTTCTACCTTGGTGGCTGGGTTAAGTCGATTAACAGAGGATTTTAGGTGACTGAGCTGTAGCCTGGAATGAACCGCTTCACCTCTCTTCTTTTCTAGTGCTCATCCATCTTTTCTTCTCAGTAGGCCAGGTCAGGGCCTTGTTGTCAGCTGGTCTACTAAGTACATTACCTTCCCTGATGAGTAGCCAATCCAGTACAATAGATTGTGTCATGATGACAGTCACCCGTAATCAGATTCAGAAAACGAAGCTGTGCGTAATCATCGTCTCTCTACATGAGACGGTGCCTGAGCATCCAAATTAGGAGATTTACACAAACAAAACAGCAACACAGACACAAAATACACCATTGTAAAAGCTGATACTTTTTCAAGTTTATCACAAATGCAAGATCCCATTATTGCAATACAATGTATGCATGTTGATTACAGTACAGTACTGTACAGTAAAGTCTCCCAACACATTCCTAGTAAACAGCTATCCAGTGTGTTTGTTTCTAGCACTATAGACTTGAGGTGAATAATCAAATGCATTTTATTTAAAGCTTCATGGACTCCATATGATCACAGTTGTCTTTGTAATTGTATGACGCTATTATGTTTTATTTTATTTCTATAGTTCATTAACAAATGAGGGGGCAAAGGGTATTTCTTCTGTGCTGAATTTATAAGCCATAAAGTTCTATTTTTTTATTGTAAAAGGAGAAGAAGTCGAAGGCAGATTTAATTAGAGACTTTATGCCAGGCCAGATGTTAAAACTTTTCAACTTCCTAAGCAGGCCGTGCTAGGCTCTGATGCACCATGCCAGCACACTCATGGAAGTATCGTGGGCTGCTTATCTCCATGATCAGTGGAGGTGGAGGTCTGGACCTGATCCACCACCCCATCTTCAATTGAAGCACTAAGAACAGATTAATGATTGAAAGTCAGTTGACGATATCCAAAATAGTTGATGGGGCCAACCATCAGTAAGCACTCCAGCATTTAATTCACCATGTCTCCGGAGTTATAGTTAGTAGCAACTGATGTAGGTTTTTCCAGTGTGCCATGCCTACTTTCGGTAATGGATTTTCAATTGGTTTAGGTGACCCTTGACAACTAATTCTTAATTCCCATCTGCACCAGATTTTCTTAGGTGAGGAAGCCCCTGCCCTTGTCCTCCTTTTGTTGCCACAGTAAATAGACATACACAAACACACTTCCTTGCTCCTGCTGGATGCCTCTCCTGCCTTGTCCCTGTCTCCCTCCATTCACCCTTCCGTCTCATCCAGGATCATACCACTTTGTTTTTCTGTGCCAAACCAACGCCATGATGGTCGCTTTTTTGTAGGTTGCCGACGTCAGAAGTTGTGCACCCCACCCGTCATTGTTTCCAACAGTCATCTTGTTAGGCCCTGCCTCCCTCTCTTCTCCCTCGATCAGGAAATGTGCTCCTCCTCCTCCCTACCCACACATGGGTTCCGCCTCAAATTGGGGATTATTTCTGTTACCAGATTCCTATACCTGCATACAATTTCCTGGATATAGACCAATTATTGCATGCCAAGCCCTCTATTCCCTGTATATCACAGAACAACATTTAATTACATTACCCCTCCAGGCAACATATGCACTGGTGACCTGATCTAGACCTCCTACAGCTTCCCCTAAGATTTTCTCAGTAATCCAAGTATTCCTCTGTAAGTGGTTTCTCACAAGCCTGACAGAAGGATCTGGGCCTCTTTAAGAACAGTCCCATAACACCACTAGCCTTCCTCATGGTTTAAATACAGACAATGGTGAAGTTCTGAAACTCAATATAAACGGGTTACTCAAAAGTTAAAAACAGGGTAAGATTGAAAATCTGTGTACCAGTCCTCTGTTATCAAGTAATGGCTGTTTTTCAAAATTTTATTCACGTCTCTGAATTCTTTGATTCCCACCCACTGCAACTTCAGAGTGGGATTTTCTATGATGTATAAATAAACAAAGCAAGTCTATCTATTGGATTAGCTTTGCCCCGCCCTGACCAACCTGAGCCAATTACCATCCTCTCTATTACCATGACGCCTCTGACGGATGGAATTATCCCCCCAACACCTACCCCCAGCAAGCCAATCCCTGGCCTTCAACCTTTTGTCTAGCCTTATTTCTAAATTGGGGAGGTAGCAGCTGATCTCAGGCAAGTTTCACCAATTTATTTCAAGAGATTAAGTGTGGTATTTAGAGATGGCAGGCTGACCCTAAATCAGTGTTACCTTTTACCAAAATGTTCTAAGCCAAGTTGCTTTATGGCAAAAACAAAAAAAGCCTCCCAGATCTGAACAGAAAGCTTTTTTCTGTTTCAAGCTAATCAAAATTCTTTGAAAATTGACGTAATGACTTAATAACAACGATAAAGCACTGCTTCCAAGACAGGATCTTTATAAAATTGAAAATATTTAGGGATAAGTTAATTTGTTAATATCCATCCATCCATCCATCCATTAGCTATACCGCTTATCCTATGCAGGGTCGCGGGGGGGGGGGGGGGGGCTGGAGCCTATCCCAGCCGACACAGGGCGAGATGCGGGGTACACCCTGGACAGGTCGCCAGTCTATCACAGGGCCTAATTTGTTAATATAGCAACTGTAATTTTCTGCGACAACAGAGGTGTTGTACAAATGATAGCGTGTAATATACAGTACATCAACAACAACATGGCACACTTTTGGCTCCATAATAGTTGGCCTGTAAGCATGCTGACAGCATCAAGCAGTCTAACAAAGGACACGCTGCATGTTCAAAACTATGTTAATTGGGTAAACATGAGGCACGGTTCAACATTGTCTCAGACACATGCAAACCTGATCTTGTAAGTGTCTACAAACTGTCAAGATCTTTATCTGTCTGTGATTCCCACACATCTCTGTCCAACATATTTCTTTTTATGTATTATATTTCAGTGCTCTATTATAATGAAAGGCACACTAATATTATGATTTAAATCCTTCTGAATAAATTGTTGATTTTCTTATATGCCTAATGTCCAAAGTAAATAAAAAATCTTTTAAACAACTACATTCTAACGTAATCTTTACAATGCCTTGTAAATATTAAATGACGATAGTTGGTGATCAGTAATGGCTTAGTGGTAGTGCCCTAAAAACTCTTCATTGAACTAAAACGATTGGCCTCACCCTCGTTCTGTGACATACTGTAGCTTTTCTTTAAATTCACTGGTATGTCTCTCTTTCCACTGTATTTAAGACAGGAATAGAGAAGGTTGTTTTAGGGAGCCTAAGAAAAGTATACACTTGACCCAAACAATGCCTTGGTGGGACACATCCCAGATCTTTCAATAGAAGGAGAGAGAGAGAAAGAGAGGAGGAAGGGAGGGGGTCCTAGATAAATAACACTTAATGGGTCATAATGAGGCTTAATGACAGACGGGACCTTCCTACTGAACACAAGAAACGGCAGAAACAAACAAATGATAACAACAATCATAACAACTGTGTCCGCCATGTTTCTAGGCCTCTAGGTAGTGACGCACTTGATAAAGTTGACAGACAATCAGCATTGCACTTCCATTTCTGCACTTTCTCACCACAGGGAAGGTCAACACAGTTTGGCCTTAACCAAAATTACTTACTCTTACACTCTTGAGGGCAGACTTAGACTGATATAAACTACATGTTAATACAAGTAGAAAATTCTAAAATAACTTTTCAAACTGAGCTTTGTACTCTGACATTAAGGTAAGTAATTTTATTCCAATGCAAATTTAATCTGGATATAACTGTTTCTTTACATCCCTATTTCTATCCCAAATCTGAATATATCTAAAAAGGCAGATCTGCTATGTAGGTGTTTTGCTAAATGTACTTAAATCTTAATTTTGTAATTCTCGACGTAAAAGGTTATGTTTTTGGAAATCTTCAGGTCGGGTTTGTTTTATAGAAAGCCTTGCGTTTCTTTTTTGTTATGTCAAAAGCTGTTTATTCAACCATTGTAAAATACTTTTTGGGTATTTATCTTGAAGCTAGCATGTAAACCTTTGCCGGTATATGATATAATATTGTAAACAAATCTAGCTGCAAAAACAAAATTGGTAGCAAATTATATTGCCAAGTTCATTCCAAATCACTAAAGTTATCATCATTTTCTGACAGCGGACAACTACAAAGCACAGATGTGACCACGAGATGTAACACAGGACTGACTGAAGGAGAGAGTTTAGGCAACCTGCAGTCAGAACATAAGACGCACCAAACATGACTTCAAAGCTGGAGAGCCTAGATCCTTCGGCTCTCTCATCAGTTACCTCTGCCGTGACATATGACCCCAAGTCTGAAAGTGTGACCTTACCAGGAAGGATTGTATCCGTGGCAGGCATCACCGTGGTTACCGGGGGTGCTGAGCTGTCCTGTAGATCCTGCGTGCTGGCCTTTGGAGCTTGTGGAACACTGATTGGCTTGAGTGTGGTGGCCCTGGGGCTGTGGGACCAATCTGTTCGGCCTGCAGGCAGCACATCACACTTGCTGGGGTTGGGATTGGTGATTCTAGTTATAAGTGTTGTAGCAGTAGGCAGTCAGGTTGTGTTTCGGCTGTTGACAAAGAAGAGGAGAGAGTCGAGAAGAGCAGAGAGGGAGGATGGAAGGGTAGCACTGGTTGAAGAGAGAGGGATGCGAGTAATACAAACTGTGACTGTTTAAATAATAAAAGCAGTGCAGTCAGTGGAACCTCTTTGATCAGACAACAACAGAGAGCTGAGTCAGTCAGAGCTTTCAAGCAGCCTCTTCTGTTTGTCTGAGGAATATATTTGACAATCAATTCTGAACTCAAATCTTGTGTCCCTTTCACTCCATTTTTTTTTATCCTTGTCCTATTTGACCCTTTTTGCTTAATCTTTCAGTCTCAATTAGGGAGGAGTGGAATGCAACAGGAAAATGTGATAAGTGGTTTCCTGTGGAAGAGAAAACATCCCCTTGACTGCACTTTATACAAAAGAGAAAAAAAGGGAACAGGTTGTGTGAAAAAGAGATAAGAAAGAGACGCTAAGGCTAGTGTGTGTGTGTGTGTGTGTGTGTGTGTGTGTGTGAGAGAGAGAGAGAGAGAGAGAGAGAGAGAGAGAGAGAGAGAGAGAGAGAGAGAGAGAGAGAGAGAGAGAGAGAGAGAGAGAGAGGGGAGGGGGGGGGGGCTGGAAGAGAAATATGCTTCTGCTGCCATCTGCTGGAAGGAGGACGAATTAAAGTTGCCTATAATTACATGTCCTATCTTTAGGATCTGGGTTACTGTGCATCCAATATTTTGTATTGTAAAGTTCTGTGATAAATAAACAAAAACATTTATGAAAAATAATGTTTCTTAAATTCAATTATTCTTGGTCAAATTGCTGTAAAACATAAATTTTTGGCAATAGGTTTAAGCTTGTAAAATGTACATGATTTTCATGCACAAGGCTAACCATAACCTATGGCTTAGAAATGGCATGACCTTTTATTAGCCTAAGGCAGGAATGGCAGTGTCTTTATTTACCTACATGTTGCTGTGCAAATGTCACCTGTGTGGTGTATTGTGTTACTTGTTGTTTGTCACTCATATAGCGCAGTGAAGGACACGAAGTTAGTAGTCCACGTAAAGCATATAGACAGGTATTACTTTTGCGTGGCAAATGTCACCTGACAGTACTCAGCATAAACTGTAGTCACGTGTCATTGTTCAAGTTTCAGGAAACTTTTTTCACCTTTCGAAAAAAGCACGCCCATGTCCCGCCTCTTTCTCAATTTCTACTGGTTACTCTGTACAACCGCATACGTTCCATTGGTTATTTTGAGGAATTTACCAACCATGTCGAAATCAAACCACGCCCACATTTTTTGTAGCTCGCTTAGTTGTAATTGATATGTTCTCAAAAGTAATGGACTGACATATCACGCGTACGCAGGGATCAAATAAAATGTAATAGAAACTACCGAGTGGCAAAGGTGAGTAGATACGTTTGACACTTGATTAGGCTAGAATTTAAGCCTCAATGTAGCAACATGCGATCTTAAAGTTGGCTATAGATTATCAAGGTGTCTATTATCACTCACTCAGTTTTATTTATTTAACGTACGTTTGCTTGAGTTATTTGATCTGCAAACTCTTCGGTTTAGCCGGTCCTGGTAGTTTTGCCTATTTAATCTATTTTCTGTCTGTGTGTGTGCGCGCGCGCGCGCGCGTGTGTGTGTGTGTGTGTTGTGTATGGCAGTTTGTATGACTGTTTATTTTGTTTCCAGTGTAGACCTACATTGTTTTTTATGAGCCCTGATAAAAAATAAAAATTGAAACGTTGGTTACTCAAAGAGCATTTGACCAGACGAACGTCCAGTGTAATGTAACAGTTTTACTACACTATGACAACCAAAAGGCACTTTCAGTTTGTCACTGACTGCCTTTAAATCCCAAGTCATGTGGTTTGACTAGTAGCAGTCTATAGCCTACTGTGAGAACTACAATCTGGTTGTATTTAGGGAACCTGTTATTACATGAGTGAAGGTGGAGTGACACAGGTAGCCTAGACGTGCAGAGATGTGTCTCTCAGGTGTGACAGAGGACAAACTGTTTGGTATTAGAAGCATACTGTTACTCCACTCCAAACTGTGTTACCTAAATTAGAAGCTTGTGGGAAAAAACAAAACTAAGACAGAATGAAAGCAAAACAGTCTAATGCAAGGTCTACAAAATATCAAGACCAGAGTATGGACCTTGTTAAAAGAAATATTCTGTTTTAAGCGCAGGCTTAATATTTTTTAGTTTCTAGAGTTACTAACTGTTGGTCTATTCGTTTTTCTTTCTCAGAATGGACACTAAAACACCACCAGACCTTTGATGGTTCCTCTCTCTGGAGTGGAGAAATTGATTTGTATAATTATCATAAGGATTAGGATCATTTTCTGTAAAAGCATGTGGAGTGATACTTTACAGGAAAAAGATGGCCGATGTGGGAGTAGGCAAATGCACAAGAAAGCTAGATAAACAATTTGTATTAGTAAGCTAGATACTTAAGCATAGGAGGAAAATAGTTTTGCCTGAGCATAAGCATTTTGGCTGGGTTGAGTCAGGAAACGGAGAGGGCTTACTGTAGAGAGACAGTAGAGATGGAATATGGAGAGAGTGTATTGTGTGGGGCTGGTGAGCTGGAGTTGGACCCTGACATTGTCAGTGATGAAGCGGGGAAACTCTACTCAGAACTTCAGGTAAAACATACTTTTTTTTTTTTGCATGTGGTCTCACAGTCCCTTTCACTTCACTTTTTTAAAACCGAAATAGCCATACTACACTAACTGAATTAGTTCCACACATTTTGAAACACATTTTCCATAGAACATACATTTTTGATCTGCAATATCAACAGTGCCTGACTAACATATTAGGTGACTAACTGTGACTGGTGCTCTGCGCTAGACGGTGATTGAGACTCATGGTGCTGATGTAGTGGAGTCCCTGGTCCCCATCCTGGTATGGGTCTTGGAGGGCCTGGCTAGCTGCAGAGCCGAGCTGAGAAAGAGGGAGGAGGAAGCCGACACAGAGAAAAGAGAGAGACAGGAGCTGGTAGAGAGATACCAGGCTGAGAAGGCCCTTAGGAGGGAGAGTCAAGAGGTGAGTTAGCAGGGTGCTTGCGAATGGCTATTTGTGATGTGTAACGGATTAAATTATAATCCTACTGTTGCCATCCACCTACTTGTTTGTATGACTTTTTCAGCGGTATCTTGAGCTTGATGACCAGATTGAGCATGAGCGGAGAACTATGAAGGGCAGAGAAAAGGAGAAAGAACGGAGGGAGAGAGAGCTAGAGAAAAAAGCTAGAGAGCAAGCGGATCAATGTGAGTGTTTTGTGAGACAGACTACATGCATACATACAGTTTTAAAGTAGTTAATTACAAGTAATATTGCATGCTGGATATTGTCACACATCAAAGTATCTGCCCTTCAAGGACTAAATATTATTTTCTAAATAACGATATAATGCTGAGTTGTTGTCTTTCTCTTTACAGTGGTGGCATTGGAGGAGCAGAGGGCTGCTCTAGCTAGAGAGCTAACCACACTGAAGCACGCTCACAACAAGGTCAGAGAATACCAATGCATATTTGGGCTATCAATAACTGTTTTGGGTTTTGCAAAAGAGTCTGATACATTTGTGTCAAGGATTACAAGACAATTCCTCCAACATTCATAGATATGTCCGCTGCCGTTTTTATCTCTCTCTTATCATCAACTGTCTCTCCCATTCTCTCTCTCTCACTCTCTCTGTGTCTCTATCTTTTTCTCTCTCTTTCTAAACTTTTGCTGTCTCATTCAGTTGGCTCTGAATTATCGGGATGTTCTAGAAAAAAGAAAGGACTCTGAAAGAGATACTGTCCTCTCTCCGCTAAGGTGGTAATGTATACATATATATATATATATATATTTGTTTTAAATCCCCAGATGAATAAAATATATAGCATAATATTCTCTTCACATTAAAAATTAAGACTTGATTGTTTTTGCTTTATTGTGTCACAAAACATAATAGGAACCATGTGCATCCAAAGAGTTCTGAAGTTCCGTCCATCCAGGTCCAATCAGAATCCTGTGAGACTGACCAGGTAGTGTGTTGTTCCTGTGCTCTTATTTTGGACATGATGAACTACAGTTTTCAGCTGATTGGAAACCTTACTACTATTTGTACTTTGTTCAGCTCATCCATCCAAGGCCTGAGTCACCCTCTGGCCCATCCCCTTCAGAGGAGCCAGTAAGCAGAGGGGTTGACATTGTTGTGAAGCCAGCCACAGATCCGTCCTTTATCAATGACATCATAAGCTCCACCCCTGAGCTGTCTCAGTTTCATGGCCTGCTAGATGCCAGGTAAGATCTGGTCCAGCAGTTTTCTTTTACACGTGGGTTAATGTGACATGATGTGGTTTTAAAATACTGCAAGGAATTTGTGTAGGTGATAAAATAAAGTTTTAGTTACATTTAGTTACATTTAAATTTTAAAAAGCCCCGTAACTAGACTAATGATTGCAGATGTAGAACAGACGCCGGTCAGCATAAATAAGTTACTAAAACTGTTAGTTATACAAAACATTGTAAATCAATAACAGTGATGTAAATATCTGCATACCCGTCACTTTCAATTTTGTAGAGTTATCCTCTTTTTGACACAATCAATTTAAAATATTATAAATATATTATGTTTTTTGGTACACTGTTTGTAAAAAATTTACTTGATAGCAAGACCTTAAAAATTTAAGAAAAGCATATTCCTTGTGGTTGTACAAGGTCAAGGGCCTATGCTGCTATACGGATATTGAAATTATTGTAATTATAATTATTTATTTTTTTTTGCATCATTCCTGATACTTATTTTCTATACCCTATCGCAATTAGCACGCCAGTCAGACCTGACACCCACCGCACTAAAGAACAGACTCAAACCAACATGGAAGAAGAGATTAGGCTGGTGGCAGCGTCGGTAAAAGGAGAAGAGGAAGAGAAGAAGGATGCTGTGGAGGGAGGAGGAGGAGAGTGGCCAGATAAAGAGGAGGATGTTGAGGATCAGGACAGCATGGAATGGGAGCAGCGGAACACAGACTCCGTGTTCTCTGAACTGTCTGAGCTGAGTCGGGACTTCGTGGACAGTGTAGACCAAGGGGCCAGTGTTCGAGGTCAATATAAATAGTCTGCTGCTCTAAAAGTACTGTTTGTGCACATACTGTATAGCCTTAATAATATCAAGGGGTAATAATAGTTCTTAACACCGTTAGAAACTGTCTTGTGAATATGCATATGATTGTAAAACTGTCCAGGCCTACTGCATACAGAGAATATTATAGTTTGTTACTATGGGTTTATTCATAGGGGTATGTATTAATATTATGTGAATCCAAGCAAAGGATTGCAGTTTAAGAAAGACACTTGAGCTTGTTGTTTGTGTGCATGTCCCTGCAGGCAGTACAGACCAGTTTGAGGAGATTCTTGCTCAGTATGAGGAACTGAAAAGCACCCAGTGAGTTCCACATTTAGTCAACATGAACTTGCCTTGACTACTACACTGTGACAATCTGAGTCACTGACGGACTTACCCCACAGAGGCTAAGGAGGAGGAATGTGTGGTACATTAGCTGTCTCTTTGTATATCCTCATGTACATTTATTAACTCTTTATGTTCTCCATTTCCCGCTCTCAGTGAGTTAGTGGATGCAGCTCGTAAGGCACTAATATCTCGTGTTGAGGAGTTGACCAATGACAGGTCAGCTCTTAAGATCGAGGTGGCCTCACTTCAGGAAACAGCCACCCGATTGGAGGGAAGGATGAAGGAGATGGAGGAAGAAGCAAAAAGGTAAAAAAGTATACACTGAAGTGCTGCATGCACCTTGTTCAATAACTTTCTATTTGGATTGGATTGGAAGTGTGACAAGCTCCTATTCTTTTTTTTTTTTTAGACTTCGAAAAGAAGTGCAGGCATGTCAATCTGAGGACCCTGATGTAAGACGACTTTAATTTTGATACTTTTAACATTAGGCATTACGGGCGGTCACTTCTGGTACTGGGGATTATAACAGGTAAAAACTGTCCCCCTACACACACACACAGGCCACGACATTACGGCGGTTTTCACGCTCGGAAATGGCCCGTGTTGTCATGGAGAAGAACCAGTATAAGGAGCGCCTGTTTGAGCTGCAGGAGGCCATGAGACGCAGTCAGAACATCAAGTAATGTGACGTGTCCACCTATGTTGGTCAGCAAGAAGGAGTACAAAACCTGTGTCCATCGGGCCTAATTTGTGTTTTCTGTCTGCTCCATCAGGGCCACCAGGATTGACAGGCTGCCAGAAGAAAGGACAAGTGTATGGAGAAGGTAAAGAGGGTTGTTCAAAATATTAGTACATATTGACAAGGACATATGGGAAGAAATTCAGTTTTTAATAATCCAGTTACAAATTCTCAGAACATTTGTGTTTTCTTCAATTTAAGCGGTTAGTGTTTACCTTTAGAATGACTTTCATTGTCCGTAGCTCTAGCGCATGACAAGACTTAGGCTGTCAGCAGCTCTTATTAGCTGTATTCTATATAACTCTGCGTGTTGTCATGTGTAACCTCAAGGTTTAACCGCTTGTTTGGCCTGGCCAAGGAGCCCTTAATCCCTCCTGCTTCTCTGGCATTTGCCCTCTCAACGTCACCAGCATTTGGCCGCTCGCCGGTTGGATCTCCAAGACAACAGGCTGTCAGTCAGATTCATACCGAGTAAGCTAAGCTAGTAGTAATTGCTTCGTACTTGATTCTGATCACGCAAATCTACTGTCAATGCTTGTTGTATAATGTGTGTTTCCTCTCAGAAGACTAACATTGACAGCATTGACATGCTGCGTGACAAGATTGAAACGATACCTGTTATTTTCCCCAATTGTTTACCAGAGGGGGGTCCCTTGCTGCTCTCTCCCCGCGGGCCAGGAGGAGGGAGCTCTACAGGGACATCCGCACTCATGTGTGGGAGACTTTGGGAAAGCGCCAGATCTGTGGTTGGAGCGTGCCGCTTTCACACACGCAGGTACACACAAAATACGCAAACACACACACGTACGGTACCAGTCAAAAGTTTGGACACACTTTTTCCCATTGATGTGAACGTGAAAGTGTGTCTAAACGTTTGACTGGTACTGTACATTCTAACAATATTTTGAGGATCCCTGATTGGTATTTCCGTGGTGTTGTAGGAGTCGTCTGATCCAGCCCCTGAGCCCAAAGAGGTGCCTGTCCTCGTGCAGCTCAGGCTGCTGGACCAGAGGGACTTCACGGCTAAGGTAGCGCTAACACGTCTGGTTCTCCTCATCATCATCTCTCTACACTAGCTGTGGCTCAGGCTGGATTGCTGTGTCTCTAACCGGCCTCTTCTTCTGTCTGCAGCTGAGCTGTGCTGCCGCAGTCACGCCTCAGGTCTCAGGGGAGGCCACGGTAAGGGGCTCGTTAGCTCACCGTTTCTAGCCTCACAGTGTTTACTGTGTTCCACATCATCCCACTAATATCCAACGCCCACCGCCATTCTACTGTAGATTACAAGACCTGTCATGTCACCCCCTTCCCCCTGTCAGTGTGCTGTGTGGGCGGTTTCTGGCCCCGCCTCCAGCAGTGAGATCACAGTGATTGACCCGGCGCGGTCCAATACGGTGCTGGATCAGTTTAGTCTCCCGCCCACCTCGCCCGCTCTCTGCATCTGTGCCGTTCCCCCCACTGGTCAGTGATAGGTCACTAATCTCAGATCTGCTCATTTGACATGTCATTGATATTCATTTATAAACCCTAAAACATAATCTATCTTTTATTAGACAATATTGTGAAAGTTCCCACTTTGTTATTTTGCTGATGTAGACTTTCCTGCTTTGCTTTTCTTTTGCTCATTCATCAGGTGACACCTCAGGAACTGTCTGGATTGGAACTCAGGAAGGAAGGTAGTGCTCGCTGAATAAACACTTCTTTGACACTTCAGTGCTTTCATGAATAACCGATCATTGTTTTGACAATAGAATTTATTGTTTTTTTTTTAACCTCCACACCCATTCTCCAGTGTGTTGGTACACTCTGCCTCTACAGGAAGGAGACGCTGTCTACAATCCATATCTCTCTCAGAAGGCATTCACTCACTCACGTAAGTTACCCAGTGGGAGGCGATAACATGCTGAATTTGAGCTTAAGTTTGGGGCAAATTGTTATATTTTTTGGAATAGTGGAGCCACTCATTAACAATTTATTCTACTCTATGTAATCAGTGCTTTTAAGTCAAAATAGTGCTTTAATCACATATGTCGCATTGTTTTTTGTATTTACAGATATTCCCAGGGTCATGTAATTGCTGGATTAGCTGATGGGACACTAGCATTTTTCTCTCACAAATCAGGTAATCAAGTAGCCAGAATTTCAACAACCCCTTTGTTAGAACTGTTCTGATAAACTAGAAAATGGTCCAGTCGATTTCTACCTCTAACGTGATCCTGAATAACTGGCAGAGCTGTGATTGACAGGTGGGTGGGATCTCCAGTCACGTGAGCTACTACCGCTTGGAACCACCCCCTTGCAGCCTATTCGTTGCTGCTTAGCCAAAGAGACTGTCCTGTGGGTGGGATACTGGAACAAGGTTCACGTAATCGACATCAAGTGTCGAAAGATTGAGGTGAGGTATCAAACAAGTGTGTGAGCGATGGTGGTACATGGTTTGTGAGACCGGTAGTCTTCATCCTCCTTTTTTTTCTCCCCTGCGCACACAGCAAAATTTTGTAGTCTCTGAGCGCAGTGAGCAGCAGGTGCGTTTCCTGTGCGCAGCAGGAAGTGGTGTATGGACATCTTGTCGTCTTGACCCAACCCTCAGGCTATTTGATTGGTCCACAGGACGGCCGCTGCAGGAAGTTGATCTGATTACTCTGGTCACCAAAACACTGGGTTCGCACGCCTGCCACAGTTGATGTTCATTTTAAGAACAGATTAGCCCGTTTTGTGAGATTAAACATAAACTCAATACTGATGGGGTTTGTTTTCTGTGCGTTTGTCCAGGCCCGGCCTTCCTGTCACTCTCTCCTTTCCAGATCTCTGCCCTCACTGTCATCTCTGGGCGGCTGTGGGTGGGCACAGCAAGTGGTGCCATCTTCTCCATCACTCTGTCTCTCAGTGAGTGCTGCATTTTTGTGGTCCAGAGTGTATGACGCTATGTTCTGTATGACACACTGTATAAATACCTTGACCCCTGACCTCACAGCTTCAGAGTCAGCCTCTATCCCATACTGCTCTCTGGCCGCAGCCCAGCTGTGTTTCCATGGACATCGTCAAGCCGTCAAGTTTATAATAGCTGCACCTGGTAAGGGTTTACAATGACATGGTTTTGTTGTGAATTTCATTAATGAGGAGAGAATATGTTTGTTTCAGATACGGCCGTAGTGACTGTTCCTCTTTGTGTGCCCCCAGAGTGTATGAACACTACCTCTGGCAGCAGTGCCGTCGCTAGCTCTCAGCTTATCCTAAGCGGAGGAGAGGGCTACATCAACTTCCGCATTGGTAAGTTCACACAGTGGTGCCATCTAGCTGGGCCTAAAGGCTTCAGTTTTGGTTGTTGTTGTTGCGCATATTTTGAAATGCCTCACTGGTGGTCCCCTTTACCACTCTATAGGTGATGATGCTGATGAAAGGTCCGGAGACACAACCCAAGTAACCCCCCAGCGATCGGAACGCAGTCACATGATCATCTGGCAAAGCCCCACCCCCTCTGTACCAAGCCCCACCCTCTGACCAGACTCATACACTATTTGGATCTGACATTCTAGAAAGAGATAAAAGCAAACAGACCAAGACAAAACTCTGCAAAAGCTATTAAAAACTGTTAGAGTTAGTTTGTCAATCATGTAATTTCAATCCTTCGCTGGTTTGCAGGTAAAGTATGTTCTTAAGACTATACAGATCTTTGATAATTCTTTCTTTTTCCTGAATTGTGTGAACAATCATTTCAGGTAGCACTCATTAGGGCTGTCGCAGTCTGTGCCTTAATCATATTGAAAACTTGCTGTGGATTTGGTCAGTGTAAAATATGAACGCTTATTCTGGTTTATAACAACGATTATTGTCATTAGCACGCGCATCTACAGATATTATTTGTTCAGTTTCAGGGTCATAAGCCCTTTCTTTTTAACCAAAATTAGATTGGATGAATTAACATTCAATAACAACATCCTTCCTTCACCACATCCTTGAGGTCATGCCCTGTCATTGATCTTGTTTCATTTGACACTAGACTTTGTTTCGCTGATGTATTAATGTCATTTTAACTGAACTGGAAACACAAACATGGGGAAATCCACATTATCAACTAAGATTGTGATCAGAGTGGGCCATTTGATTGTTATGGTTACCCTGAACATAAACTGTCCTAACCCTCACCTCAGCTTTGTTTATGTGGGATGCTGCATAATACTGCACTTATTTACTGTCTTTACTTGTCTGTGTGCGTGAGTGTTAATACAATATAAATGAGGTTGTTGACCCAACAAGCAGTATTTTCCCTTTGAACTTACGTCCAAGGGGATATACGTACATGCAGTGCTCTTTGTACAGTATACCAGTGTAAAGACAATTCTGATGTGTTTTACATTTTGTTTGACTGTTTTAAGTTAATTGACTAATTTATGTTAAGTGATTTTTTTTTGTAAATAAGGAGTTGCTCTGAAGAGTGAACTGTGCAGTTTTGGCAAATTGGTTTTTGCCGACAGTTGTCGGTTTGTCAAAAATTATGTTAACTGGTTTCATTGTGGACCTTTACCTTTTATCCCATGACAATCTACTATAGTGTATCAATTAAGACATGCCTTTTGTAAATATAATTATTGTCAATAAATAACTGTTAAATGAGGGTACAAAATGTCTTTCATCTCACTCAAAAGGACAATAATGTAAAGTTTCTCAAAATTCGAATTGTTGAAAAAGAGAACTGTTGGCAAAAATTCTATCAAACACATGGCCACACACACACACACACACAGTATATATTATAAAAATAAAACTTTTCAACAAGTTTAAAGCTAATTGATATGATCATTGTTGAGATGACCGGAGTCTTTAGATTAACTTCCAAAAAAGGCAGTGAGAAATCTCCATGAGAATTAATACCAAATAGAGAATTGTCCATTTACTCCTATAGCCAGTGCATTGTCGATATTGTGGAGAACTGGAATTGAAAGTGAAGAATGCCCTAACAAATGTAAGTTTGCCCCCTACAGTTTGAATCTGCATCATTGATCAGCAGATGGCAGTCACATTCTGGGTCTCCGCTCCTTATGGAGTGCTTTGACTCCTGGGAAGCCGTATTCTGCGGCTGAGAGAGTGAGCGAGTCTGTCCACGGCTCCCCCAACACCTCCTCTCAGCTCCTTCTTGGACGTAAGGCCCTCCAAGTTCCCACTGTACCAGAGGACCCAGCCTCCCAGTGACAGGAGCACAAGCAAAGCCCCGGTGTACACCAGCAGATCCCCAAAGTCCTGCCCTTTAATTTCCAGAGTGACAAAAACCCCTGTCAACAGGGCTACTGCACCCAGCAGATCCATGAGTATGGCAAACGCGAGGGCCAGCCTGCAGTGGGACAAGCCATTATACTTTTCAGCCATGAGCTGTGTAGGGACAAAGATTGAGTAGGGATTATTAAAGAGAAGATTTCCATAAAAAACGGTATTCTTTCTTAGTTGCATTGGTAACACGTGTACAGGAGTATAGTTACTTCTAGTTGAATCCCCAACTGTGCAGTCTTGCAACATATTTCAGAGGGAATCACATAGTATACATACTGTACAATCAAATCATATATGATCCATTGAAGGGAAAGAAACATTAAGTGACAACCTAATGCAGTCAAAATTAAAATACTTTTGTTACTATTAAATAAGATATATGCTCATAAATGGAAAGAACCTCCATTGATGTCTTTTTAAGGCTTTGTGAGCGCTCAGTCACAGGCAGAATTGGTGCCACACCTGTGCTTCAATCTCTACTACTATTGAAAAAAAATATCTGGAAGCTAGTCCAGCATATGTCGATATTCTTGCTTGTTTATATCGTAAAACATACTTACCACAAAATGTATGTTCCTGTTTATTAAGCCAAAGTCTTTTCAGTGTTCATCTGTGAACGTCTGATAAGAGCATCTATACAATCTATTTGGTTCAACCTACACACTATTATGAATCCAAAAATGTTACCTGACTCCTCCTCACCATGCTTTGACTAGCAGTGCAAGATCTTAAAGCGGTTTAACATGTTAAACAAGACCCATTGTATTTCAACTGTATTCAACATGCAGGTTGACATTTATTACGTGTCTGTAATTAGTATGCCACTGTCTTGTGTCACTGTCTACAAAAGATAACCATGCATAAAAAATATGTGCAGTGGCACAGCAAGTGGTCATAAGAAATTACAATGCATTGCCAATGTGCAGTATAATTAGAGTGTATTAATGGAAGGAAGATGGAGAAGTGTAGTGTAGGCCCCTGTGCTTCTATACTCAGTGTCTGAGCTTTTTGAGGCAAAAGAGCTCCAGTTTAGCCTTTTAACCGGTAGTGACGTAGAAGGAATAACCACTGCTTAAAAAAATAAAAACAGCGTTAATTGTTATTGTTAGCTTGTTAGCTAGCGAACATATTCTTGAACTGGGTATATGACAGCAGTAGTAACATATCTTATTACATGTGAATGACGAAGTTATTATAACCGTATAACGGTACGTATCGTATTATATGGGTGGCCAATTTGGCAAACAATTCTTATTTATAAATGATGAAACTAAACATTATGTGTAACTTGTTACTTGGCAAGCCAGGTTTGCAATTTTATTTGTAGCCAAGTAAGCTCATGCTAGCGACAGCGTATCCATTTTAAATCCCGGAATGGAAAGCCTTGCCGATAACTTGTTAGAACGTTAGTCAGCTAGTATCGTAACCAAGCGAGCTTTAAAAATAACAACATAGCGTTTGCGTTACATACCTACCTTAGAGGAAATAAAAACCTCATACATTTTGCAAACGTTTAGATTACTTAATTAAGCATTTTCCCCCACTCAAAATGATATGCTGGCCTTAGCCTAGCAACCCTAAGCTTAATGTTATCAAACCCGTGCAGAACTTCTGCATAATTCTTGCATGGTGGAAGGTATCAAAAGGGAACATTAACAGTAATGCAGACTTAACCGAATCTGCGCAATGCATTGTGTGTTTAGAGAAACTTAGCATGTTTACTAACTTATACCCTTTAATTTTACTCTACTGTACTCTTTCGTGTCTTGGCACGGAGTAGGTAGCAATACAGTGGGCACGAGATGGAGGACGGTAACCGGAATGACGCCACCTCTACGTCCAAAAACAACACGGGCCCAATACACTTGCAGAGTAGATATGACTTAGTTAAAACACTGTTCTTAACATAATTCACTTTCATAGATCTGCCACATGCATCAGTTGCAGGTATTTGTTTTAACACAATGATGGTCATGATTGTACACGTGTTTCTCCATAGCTCCAAAAAACGAAGACGCCTATGAAATTTCCATTCCATATGAGGAAACTTTTGAGCAACAAAGCTTTTTTAACCAGACCGCTCAAAGTTTTGATGGTAAATATTTGTATCCAAACTATTTTACCACAGAGTGCCAGAAATGTCCACACTTTATGTAAAAAAAAATATGTGTAAAAGTACATACATGTCATTAAATTGTTGGTATTTAGTCAAATGACCCTAACATCAGAACTCATTAACAGCAACATGGTTAATGGGTTCTGTGGATGTACATCTTCCACAATACCTTTCAAAGAATTTAGTAATGACTCCCTGACCACATCAATGTTCATCACAGAGACACCCCCACCTGCTGCTACACCATCAGGAGGCGGCTCATACATGCTAATCACCAACCTGCGGACCCAGCTCCAAATTTCCCTGGAAAAGAACTCCTGGTTGCAGAAACGCATAGAGGACCTCGAGGAAGAGAGAGACTTCCTTCGCTGTCAGCTGGATCGCTTCATCTTTTCCACTAAGTCACAGGGACAGGGACAGAGTCAGTACAGCAATGGTGAGAAAGGGAAATAGACATGTGGATTAAAAAGCTTTCGAAGAGTTAAAACATTTGCTGAACTAATATTGTTTTTTTTCTCTGCAGGTTATGAATCAAGACGTTTCAACTGGAGGGGGAGAAGAGAAGGGGAACGTCCTGCTGGTAAATAAAGAAAAGAAAAAAGTTGTTTATGTGTAGCTATTATCACTATTAAACTACTCTAATAGAATATCTACCTTTTTCCTTTAACCTTATTAGATTACAGATCGAACATCACACTGATGTTGTTTGTGTTAATTATACCTTACAGAGCAGAAGTCGACAGAATCACAACATTTTGGCTCACGTCAGTTCAGCCAACCCAGAAGACCCAGTCCTGCAACCATGGTTAACCCCAAAAATCACGTCTCCAATCCAATGACCAATCAGATGGCCTCTATGAGTTCTTTGTTCAACAGCGGACAGTCCCAGTCGTTAATGCAAGGCCATAGCAGTGCCGGCACCAGTGGCAGTAACAGCAGCAGCAATACAAGGCAAACTATGAGTGAAATGGGCGCACATGGCAATATGGGAGCAGGTAAAGCTGCTAAACCTGTTTTACATAACAGTGAACATTGAGCAATGTAAAAGATCGACTTCCGAGGTTGAAAAACAATAAAACATTGATGGTAACTTTAGACTAACAACATATTTGTGTTACGTCACTTAGATTCGCTGTCTCTACTGGGGGAGGGGGAAGAGTACCTTGAGCGAGACAACTTCATGGATGAAGAGGAAATGATATCAGGAGAGGATATGATGTCAGAGGCTATAAACAATAGCAACAGGCAGCAACTGAAGAGGAGACGAATCTTTCAAGTCCCCAGGGAACGGCAAAGAGGTGAGGAATAAAATCAATAGTGGAAAAGAAAGGAAACACTAAATGTAACGCAACATCTAATTCCCCTCCCCTTTTTTTTACAGTGAAAGATGCTGCTGGCGTGCTATTTCGCTACAAGAAAATCCTGCTGACCTACCAGCGTTTAAAGAACATGTCAAAGGCCTTCCAGATTCATGGTGTGGACCGTAACACTGTGGCCTCCACGACACCGATTGCCGAGCTGCTGCTGGTGGCTCCCGAGAAGGTGGCCGAGGTGGGGGAGTTTGATCCTTCCAAGGAGAAGCTTTTGGACTATGCCCGGCGATGCTACATTGCTCTTGACGAAGAGACTCTAAATAGGGTACAGGCATTGAAGAAGAACAATCTGCTCTTGCCCATCTCCTATAGGTTCAGACACTGAGGAGGGACCAATGGGTATATAAGCTCTTCTCATTAGACTTTTAGAAACGGGCTGGCAGCTGTCTTTGAGTTCTGCTGCTGCAGGCCTGCCTAACTCCTAGGCAAAGTAGTGCCGAGGTCCTTGAAGAAAACTTGGGCTGTTATAGAAGTGTGTTTAAACTGTTCAGACACCCGGAACAAAATTATGATATTTTAAACCTCATTGTTATTGATCATTTAAGGTACAGGTACCTTTATGTTTTTATTTTTAGAACACAATTACACCCTTACTAGTGTCTCGAGCAAAGGAAAGACAACGCAAGCTCCTACATGATAAGAATGGTGATATATTCCTGAAACAGGAATACACCAATTTAGTGTGTAGTGAGTGGAGTATAGTTTAAACACTACATCAAGATATTAAGAGTGTAATCACACTGCAACACTGAACCTGAGAATATTGTATTTGAATTGTTCTTTACTCTCTACAGCGTTGATCATGTAAAATATACTTGATTGCATTCCAAAAAAACAAAAAACATTTACCACTCAAAATGTAAGTGCAATTTTGGCATGAGTCTGGGGGCCAGTTTGTTTTTCCTTTTGACATATTTGTGTGTTTGATGGTGTTTGCACCCTATACTGTAGACTGATGTCAATGGAGATTATTTTTTAAACAACATTCCCCTATTTGTATTATTTTATTTTTGGTTTATAGCACTTTCATCACAACTTCAAATGCTTGTTTGTGTTATGTACACGCTTATATGATAATCATATTAAGATATAGTATAATAGTAGAACATAGACATTAGTGAACTCAGCATTTTCTTTCCTCCAGAGTATAGATGTACGTAGGCAATTCGACTGCATGTCAGTGATGCCTTAATGTAGGGTTTATGATTCCAATGTGAAAAGGAGTGAACAATATTTGAATCCTTGAGTCATGTTTGCATAATCTTCACTCTTTCATTTTAAAGAAGTTCAAGTTTAAAGAATGAGTGTAATCTTAAATACAAAGACACTGATACAATCCAAGGAAAATAATCAGTTCCACATTCTGGTGTACCTCTGCAAACTGCACTGCTTACCAATATTAACAGCTAGGGAATTTCTGCATCTGAATAATAAGGCAAGAAGGTACTGTCTGAAACTGTTTTTTTGTTACTATGTAGGTCACTTTATTGTGCCTAGACAGTATGTGTTTTAAGTGTTTTGCGGTGTGACAGTATACCCTTTTTGGTAATACACATGTACAGATATTCTTTTAAGGTTGCCATTAGAGAATTAATTTATTCTCTCCAATAGTATTTGAAGACTGCAGAACAAAAATGTCTTCGAAAGTAGATTTTCCTTCTGGCCTACTGTATTACATCACAATATGTCTCAATAATGCCCCAAAATGCATGTGACATTGTAGTTTTTGAATTAATGTAATCATTATATGAGCCTGAATTTTTTTGTGATAGGCATCAAGCATATTCACTAGCCTATGTTATAGTATAACTTGTCAGTTAATAAGGTCCCTTGTGGTAAAGCTGACAGATTGCAATGTGGGACAGTTAACTCAAATGTCATGTCTAACTAAACAACCTCACTAAAACAAGCAGGGATAGGTGCACAGATCTGTGGAACCTTTTTCTTTATATACGGGTCAAAGATTATTATATTTAGTAGCCTATCATGTTAGGAAAAAAAAGGTGCAGTACAACTTTTGTAACACTGAAGTTGCATATTTCTTTTTGCAGTGTTAAATGTTTCTTGTTTTATGAATCATAAGGCTTTAGCCAACATTGAAGTGAGCAACTGTGGGTCTCACTGTGAGAAAAACATGTCTTGATAACTCCAAATGTTCTGTAAGACAGAAATGCCAAGAAATCATTTGATTTCCTAAAATAAATTGTCCTGAACTAATCTTTTGTGGAAATTATTAATACTCTGCTTTTTATCTTGCCACATAGATCGATGGTATGGTAAAGTAGTGTTAGTCAATGATTTCGCTGTTTTCTAACCATCCTATTTGACCAAAAACAAATGCGGTGATGCTGGACACATCACATCTGGTAACGTTTTAGAAATAAAGTACTAACAAAACAATAGCTAAACCTTTCCATTATTATTACCATATCACAAACCTATATGTGCTATATTCTTGATTGCCATGCTACATTTGATATCAAGGGAATGTTTAATGTATGTAAAATCGACGGAATATTATCTCTTTGTTGGGTGTAGCTAGGATTTTTTTTGAAAAGGTCAACCATGCTAAAACTTGATCAACTTCCGGTGTCACTGGGCCCCCAAGCGACGGAGAGCAAAAAGCGGGCATATCAATCTCGTAGTCAGCTGTCGTTTCTCTTCGTTTGAAATAATTTAATATACTATTTTTGTTATGAAACATTGGCAATTTAGCGTAAGCGGGCAATATACGTTTGGATTTACACCAGATTTTTCTCTTAATTCCTCGTATTAATTTGGCAAGCTAGCTAACGTTAGCTAGTTAGCTGGCTACCACGACTGCGGGAGTTGTAGGCCCTTTCTTCTGCCTGGACTTCGCACATTACGTTGCTAGCGCTAGATAGCCAACCAACCACGACTGCACGTTGTTACACGCTCTTCTATGACCGTTTAATGTAGTGTAAATAAATCAGATACCGCCTTTAACAAGGTCAATTATACTTTTTCTTAAGTTGAGCCCATTGAACCCTTGGGGGGTGGTAGTAAGAAAGGCACTTTGTCTATCAAGTGTGAGTTTCTCACTTTGTCGCTAGCAAACGCGCTAGCTAGCACTCCGTTTATTCAACCCCTTCGTTGCAAGAGCTAATTTGCAAGGCACAGCAATGTCGGATTTCGATGAATTCGAGAGGCAATTGTCTGAAAACAAACAAGGTAAGGTTAACAAAAACGTAGCATTCATTCAATATGGCATGGTTTTATTTGACTTTAGGGTTGTAATATGTACAATTTGTCACTGTGTTCGCTACAGGGGATCAGTCTATTTGCTGGAATCGTTATAGTGCAATTCACTGCATTGAATGATATGCTGTTGATCTTTTGACGAAAATTCAGGTTTACATTTTTAAACTAAAACCCAAGGGGAGTTAGTAACTGCATACTTCCCTAGTTTTACTTCGTTTCGTTAACGTTCGTAAGGTCGGATTGCGTTGCGTTTGCCAAAGGCAGGCGTAGTAACTTTTGATTGTTTTTGCGGTGGTTTTTTGGAAGGTATCTTCTGCGTACAAGTTTTGCCCTATAATTGAACAATAATACAATCTTTGCAACTGTAAGCAACATGCACTTTCATATTTGATTTTTTTTTTGTTATTTGTCAGCGTCACACTCGTTCTCATTGGCTTCTACGTTGTGTATAAGTTAGGCCCATTAGTAATGGCATTACTTCCCTAGTCAAAGCTTATAGACAGTTGCAACATGCAATATTGCAGTTGCAATATTTACCGCATCAGCATTTACTTGACAGCAAAAAAATATCTGTTGCGGTTTTGTTAATGCTACCAGTAATTTGTCATACGAAGTTTAATATTGTTAATGGTAGCAATTGTGTGCAGCTTCCTGATAAGATAGACATTTCGTTTCTGCTCATTATGTCTCCCACCATCCAAATTTTTCTATGAATCCTTGCAGCGGAGAGGGACAAAGAGAACCGCCACCACAGACGTTCCCCCTCTCGCAGCCGCAGCAGAGAAAGGAAGAGGAGGAGCAGAGACAGGGACAGACGCAGCAGGGATCGCCGTGGAGAAAGCAAAGAGCGCCGACCTAGACGCAGGTATGTATTTGCCCGCGCTGCCCCATGAATCCAGCAGCTGGCGTGCGCCCTCAGTTGCCCAGTGGGTTAGAATTGACTCCTTCCATACATGAGAGGTGCAGCCCTGGCAGAATATGCCGATGCAACATTATTAACTCTGAACAACCACCTGGCGTATCGAGGCTGAACAAGTGTCCTGACGACAGCCACTAGATCACGTATACTGTGGGTTTGTCCTCCATCATCAGATTGGAGGGTGTGTGGGCCTGCCAGTTTGTTAACCAGAGGTGCCCCATACACTAAGGCAAATACTTTGATGCGGGACTGTCTGTGAGCATCATGTTTAGTTTGAGAGAAATGTGAAACCCTTCCAATGTCATTTCAGCTCACCAACTCTCAACCAACCCCAAGAGATTGCTGTAAGGTAATACAGCAAACTAACACAGAGCCTCTTTCTGCATTATTACACCACCACTCCAACCATGCTAGTGGCCTCCATTTGATTCTGTGTACTATGCTCTCTGTTACCTACCGTGTGGCCTTCTTTGGAGAGGTCTTCCATCTAAGGACATATTTGTGAATGGTTGCCCAAAAAGTGTCTACGTGACTATTGCAATGCATTGTAATGTATCTTATCCTGTCAATGTTGTCTAGGCCCATTGTGTAGAATGGGTGGGTAACATTGGCCCTCCCAGTGTCACTGATTCACTAAAAAAGAGTTGGGGTAAAGCAGATTTTAGAGAGCTTAGCTCACAGAGCTTCTAGAACTGATGACCTTTTTATATGTCCTTCTCTTTGTATTTTATCTCTCATGAACTTTGCAGTAGTTTGTGGAGTATAATCTCCCTCTCTCCTAATTCCTCCTGTCGTCCTCTTCTTCTCTGTAGCCGCTCTCCGCACCGCGAGAAGAAGAAGAACAAGGTGAAGAAGTACTGGGACGTCCCTCCCCCTGGGTTTGAGCACATCACTCCCATGCAGTACAAAGCCATGCAGGGTAACTACCCATCTAGAGCAGCACGCTCCCCTATCCACGCTATGGCTCAAAGAAAGCCCATTCCTTTGTTTAACTGCCCTCATGGCGCATGCTTTGTATCGTGTTGCCCACGTGACCTGCTGATTGCTTGACCAATGGTGACTATGATGGGTTTGGCTTACTGTCCCTGTGTGTTTCAGCTGCGGGCCAGATCCCAGCCACAGCCCTCCTGCCCACGATGACCCCAGACGGTCTGGCCGTCACCCCCACCCCAGTCCCTGTAGTGGGCAGCCAGATGACCAGGCAGGCCCGCAGACTGTACGTGGGCAACATCCCCTTTGGCATCACAGAGGTGGGACCTTGTTTCCTAAACTAGATATGCCATGCTTCTTTGTCCCGTGTGTCTTTTGAGGTCATTTGGATTTAACTTCATGCCGCTTATTGACTTATCTGTGCCTCCCTCTGCTTTGTGTAGGAGTCCATGATGGATTTCTTCAATGCTCAGATGCGCCTGGGCGGTCTCACTCAGGCCCCTGGCAACCCAGTCCTCGCTGTGCAGATCAACCAGGACAAGAACTTTGCCTTCCTCGAGGTCAGGGGCCCCACATCCGCGTTAAATTACCTCATCTTTCTTCCCGCCCCAGCGCTCCTGACCTTGTGTGCGTGTGTGTGTGCGTGTGGCGTGTGTCTGTGGCGTGTTTCTCTGTCTACAGTTTCGCTCGGTGGATGAGACCACTCAGGCTATGGCCTTTGATGGCATAATCTTCCAGGGCCAGAGCCTGAAGATTCGCCGCCCGCACGACTACCAGCCGCTGCCCGGCATGAGCGAAAACCCCAGTGTCTACGTGCCGGGTACAGACTTCTGTGTCGCTGCTGGTTAGGCACAGTTCTAGAATCAGCTTCCCTTCCCCTGCAGCTTCATACATTTGTAACTTCTGGAGGAAAATCTCAGATTGACCTCAGCTCAGGGCAGCACCATTTCTCCTTTCCTCACTGGGTGTCTCTTGTCGGTCCATCTGTTTAGCTCACTGTGTGTGTGTGCGTGTGCTCGCGCGCGTGCGGCGTGTCTGTTTGTGTCTCTAGGTGTGGTGTCCACGGTGGTGCCGGACTCGGCTCACAAGCTCTTCATCGGCGGTCTGCCCAACTACCTGAACGACGACCAGGTCAGTGCTGACTAGTTAGGAGGAGCGTCCGAGCCCGTGCCGGCCCACGCCCTCAACAGTGAGGCCCCATTTTAACAAACTGACCGTCAGCTGACCATCCGAAGCACTCTGGTCCTGACCCCACATTCGCACACACTTTTCCGACTGTGCCGAGAGGATCATTCCGCGATGCTGTTGTGGATTCCCACAATCCTCATCCGCTTGGCCTCCTGCTGTAGGAGCAGGGAACCTCGTCCTCCCACCTAAATCCAGCTGTGCTCTGCCGTTCTGTCCCCCCAGGTGAAAGAGCTGCTGACGTCCTTCGGCCCTCTCAAGGCCTTCAACCTGGTGAAAGACAGCGCCACCGGCCTCTCCAAGGGCTACGCCTTCTGCGAATATGTGGACGTCAACCTGAACGACCAGGTGAGGCCTCGATGCGCCCGCCCTCGCTGAAGGGAGAGCACGGGAGGGACCACAGTGATATGTAACTGCTCTCTTTGTCCTTTCAGGCCATCGCCGGGCTGAACGGCATGCAACTGGGCGACAAGAAGCTGCTGGTGCAGAGAGCCAGCGTGGGCTCTAAGAACGCCACCCTGGTAAGAGACCAGAGGGACCCGATGGGACCGGGGGGGGGGGGGGGGGGGGGGGGGGGGGGGGGGGGGGGGGCGGCGGCGTGGCGTGGCGTGTTGCTTACCCTAGCCCAGCCTGGAGGCTACATGCTGCTTCAGATGGGAGACGGGCAGCAGAGCATATGTCATGCTGAGGGGCACATTGTGAAACCTCCCCCATCTTCTTTCGACCTCATTTCTTACCTCCCCCACCCTCTTCTCTCTTTCATCGTCCCGACTGCGATAGTAGTATCGTTTTTGTGTGTGAACATATGTGTATATATTTGTTTATCAAAAAAAATGTATTTTAATTTTTAAAAACACGCGTCAACTGTACACTGAACGTTTGTGCTATGTCTCTCTTACAGCAGCTTTCTCTTTGCTTCGGCCCTCCTCAGTAACATCTGTGTCTCTGTGTCCCCCTTGCTCTAGACGAGTATAAACCAGACCCCGGTGACGCTGCAGGTGCCCGGCCTGATGAACAGCTCCATGAACCAGATGGGCGGCCTGCCCACCGAGGTGCTGTGCCTCATGAACATGGTGGCGCCCGAGGAGCTGCTGGACGACGACGAGTACGAGGAGATCGTGGAGGACGTCCGGGACGAGTGCAGCAAGTACGGCCAGGTGAAGAGCATCGAGATCCCCCGGCCCGTGGACGGCTTGGAGGTTCCTGGTACTGGCAAGGTACGCACTGCGTGTGTGTGTGTGTGTGTGTGTGTGTGTGTGTGTGTGTGTGTGTCTGTGTGTGTGAGAGGTGGAGTAACTTGTGTTTATGTATGTGTTTTTATCTTTCTAATGTTGTTTTTGTGATCTGACCCATGCCATTGTTTTCTTTTTATTATTGCAGATCTTTGTGGAGTTTATGACCCTGTTTGACTCCCAGAAGGCCATGCAGGGGCTCACAGGAAGGAAGTTTGCCAACCGGGTGGTGGTGACCAAATACTGCGACCCCGATGCGTACCACCGCCGAGACTTCTGGTAGAACTCCCCTCCCTGGAAGACCGGAGGGGGAGGGGAGGGGAGGGGAGGGGGGCACACTACCTGATTCCACATTGACCCCGAGCCTAGCCCATTAAGCCCGACTGTAGTTTAGACTTGGGAGTGTTGAATGTTTGGCTTTGGTTCCACTGGTTTTATCCTTTATCACAACCTGTCCATGTGTCTAAAGCTAGGAGCATGTGTGGAATTGAGTAGATAAGAGAGGATTTGTACTCTTGACAAAAAACAACAAAATGGGGTAATTTCAGGATTTTTGAGAATTGTGTGTAGTAAGGGGTCAGGGGGGGGGGGGTAACTTTTATACTTTGTGACGAAGGGATGTCGGGGGGGGGGGGGGGGGGGGGGGGGGTGGCAGCGGCTGTGTCAGCAACACTCTTTAAGGTTTCTATTTAGACGTAGATAGCTTGTCTGTTTTAAGGAGATAGGAGGGGCAGGGAGGCTTGGCGTGGGTAACTGGAGCGTTTCACTCCAGGATGATTGGACATGTATGAGGTTAAAGAGAGGAGGTGGCGTGGAGAGTTGAGGGCATTTTAAGTTTGACCCACTGATTTAGGTGGCTTGATCATCAACCTGTGTTTAAGGCCACACAGAGTGGGGGAGATTGGATAGGAGGAATAGAATCACCACCTGTTCTGATAACTTTTTTTTTTTTTTCTTCACATTTGGACTTGCTCGTTTCTTGCAAGTTTGAATTTTCGTCATTTTGCAGCTTTTATCATAAGAGTGTAGCTGAGAGAGGCTTTGTCCGTTTTCATATTGGAATCTATCTGAATGTCTGTCGTTGTTCCAATTCTGTAAGTAGCCTCACTGATCAGAGCTGTAACGTCACCTTGTATTTAAACACCTGTATCACAGAATTAGATAGACAACATTACACTTTGAGGCCCGTTTGTGCTTGATGGATTTTGTTTTCTGAATTAAAATGTTTCAAGTCCTCGTGTGAATTCAACACTTTTTTTATTGAATTGGAGTTCATTGGAATAACGTAGGCCATCTTGGAAGTTTTCTTCTGTCGTTTTAAGTGGTATGAATTTGATTAGTAATGGGATCAAACTAGTCCGTACCAAAAGCCTTAATTTGACTTTGTCATGGTCATTAGTGCAGAAGGTTTCCCCGCCTGTTTTTTTTCTTCTCTTTCATGTGAACATTTACCAGTTCATAAATATATTTGATCTTGTCATTTAAATACATGTAGCTACTGCTTTGCTCTGGCTGTTTCTATTTTGTTTCTTATTTCTGACCAGTTTGAAATGTAGTATAGAAATAGTGTCCTGCTTTTATTTTTTGGTGTCATCTCACCTTCCCAGACCAAATAACTACAAAATGAATACATGGTTTGTGTCGCAATCCTGGTTAGTGAAAGGACAGTATACCTATCTTCTAACCGAGTTACCAGGTAGTTGTGTACATGATGTGGTCATTAATATGTGTTCACACTGCATAACTGTAATGGTAGTACCAGGCATGCTTGTCTTTTTGAAATAGAATAAACTATCTGGTCTGATACTAGAGTTCAGTTAAACTCTCGTCAATTTCTAGCGATTGCCTGCAGGATTATATTATATATTTAGCACTGGACTGCTTATAGAATTTGAATTTACAGCACTAATTCTGTCTATAATGAAAATGTCAATTTGATAATTTCTGTATGTGCATTCCCCATGTTAACTTTGCTCCACATGTACATACAGCCACCGAACCTTTCCCTACCATCTCCCGAATCGTGGCGTTTGTCTTTAGGATCACCTGTCAATACTGTATGAGCTTGAGATCCACGTTTTCAGTTGATGCTCTTGGTTAGAAATTAGGAGATGGACTTACAGTGAAACTACATTGAAACGTTACTTCTCCCTCCTCCCTTTCAGAAATTTGCTTTTTAAATGTTACCATGTCATTTAATTTTTTTGTTTTTCTGGAAAATGTGATATCTTAAGTGAACTAATGAAATTTACAAAAAGAAAAGTGCTAAAACTACATGTAGTTTATAATAGCGTCAATCTTTCATTTGTCCATTTCTTGTTTTCAAATGTTGATTAAAATCTGAATTTACATGATATTTCGTGTCATGCGTCTTTTTGTACACACACACACATCCCTTTGTCAATCCGTCATGCAGTCAGTGTGTTATGACATTTGGAGTTGATCAGGAAAATGAAAAAAAAATCGACCATGGTCAGATTTTGTCTTTCCTAACTTAGCCCTGCAGTTATAGCAAGTGTCCAATCAATGGAGCTATTTCCCAGTCAAAATGTACTTCTAAAAGATCACCCCTCAAAAGACTTCCTGCAGCATTCTTTAACTACAAGCTTGGCCTGCTTGGCAGTATAAGAGCAGATTGTTGTTCTTCAGTAATGGTACCTTTATATATCGCTCGCGGTCACCTTTCCATCCTTTCAAGTAAAACAAAAATAAATATCTGCCGTGATATCAATTTAACCATTCGACGATTGACTTAAATTATGCTGCATTGTATATTCCCTTCAGTCAGTAGTGATGGTTTGCGGTGGGCTTCACTGTGCAGTCATGGATGGTAGCTGGCCTATGAGCTCTGCACGCTGGCCCACCTGGGACCCAGTCTGCTGGGAATCCCTATGAAAGTGTACAAAGATGGCCATGTTTCTCTGTCAGGATTCAATGTTCTGTGTCAGCTCTATACACACATCTCTGCCTCCATCATCGCGCTCCGCTGTGCAATTCCCTGCGGTGTCAATGTTGCCTCATGTCCTGCCAAGGTCCTAGGTGGCACAGACTTAGGATCAGTGTACTGTCCCTCTGGCTTAATGTTTCTCAGTGGAGGAGGAGAGCTAACTGACCTGATGTCAGGGGGGGGCTTTCATTCTACCGTCCCTCCAACGTGAGAGGAGCTTATTATAAGCAGAGAAAGGGAGTGTTCTCCTTGAGTGAGGTGGCACTGTGCTGCAGTGGTAATTTGCCACACATTAGTGCCCCCCAGTGGGGAGGAATGGAATACAGTTTATGGTCATTGTCATTCACAGCAGCACCTCCCCATTGATCTTCATTCAGAAAGATGGAACACTGCAGCACTGGGGGGAAAGCAGCACTAAAGCAAAGGATGGCTGCAACTGTTCTGTGCATGTGTTTGTTTGCGGTGTTCAATGATATCCCAATGATATCGGAGAGGAGCTATAATAGGACGTGTTTTATCAAATCAATTCAGCATTTGCGCTAATAATGTGTTTTTTTAAACCGGAAAGCCAGAGATTAATATAACTGTCCGTCTATGTGTGTGTGTGTGTGTGTGTGTGTGTGTGTGTGTGTGTTTGTCTGTGACTTTGAACCTGCACGTGTGCCTGCAGCAGCATGTGGGTGCACGCATATAAATGTTATGCTAGCATATGTCACTCAGTTTGCCTGTATTTAATGGAGGGGGTTTGGCCATAAATCAGGGTTGGGCTGACAGTGAGAGTGATGTGGAGGGGAGGCTGAGTCTGGGGTGGTTCACATCAGTATACGGTGTATTATTAATAACCAAAGATGTCTATGCAGAATGTTCTCTTTTTAATGTCAAGCTGGGGACAGGCATATGTCCACAGTGGCCACATAATTTTTTTGGCACAAGAAAAACATACACATATAGGTAGTTTAAGGAAGTGGTTGATCAATGGATCAGTTTGCAGAGGATCTACCAGACTCACACTAAGAAACCCCTCTCTGTCCACTGCACACCCTGCCACACTGTTGCTATGCTGCACTCCAGAGAAAAAAGACAAAATGGAGAGGAGGAGTTAAGGCTTGACTGTTTGGTGGCTTAGGAGTTGTGACCGTGTGCGTCGTTTTGTCAGCGCTCATTTGCTGATTCCCCCACAGTCTGATTTCACTGGATCCCACCACCTCTCCATCTTTCTCTCTTTCATTTGCACTCTTACTATCCTCTCTTCTTCTCATCTTAATCCCTTTTTCTCTTTCTTAAATCTTTCCCCACTTTTCCCTCCCTCCTTGAGGCTGACTGCTGTGCTTTTGCCCACCTCTCACCCCCCACTCCACCCCCCCCTCTCTCTCTCTCTCTCTCTCTCTCACTCTCTCTCTCTCTCTCTCTCTCTCTCTCTCTCTCTCTCTCTCTCTCTCTCTCTCTCTCTCTCTCTCTCTCTCTCTCCTCTCTCTCTCTCTCTCTCTCTCTCTCTCTCTCTCTCTCTCTCTCTCTCTCTCTCTCTCTCTCTCTCTCTCTCTCTCTCTCTCTCTCTCTCTCTCTCAGTGCCACAAGTGTAACCTAAACTGTCAGTGTGGATGGCTGGGTTATGAGGAAAGCTTTCCACCTCTCTACCTGGAAAGGCAGGCTGCATGGGGCTCCACTGTCTGCCTGGAGGAAGACGCCTTCTTACTGACTCCAGCCATGAAGCTGTAGGCAAGAGTTAGAGAGTCTTTCCTTTCTCCAGCTACTGCTTCTGGACACATGCATCTGCGTGCGTCCCTGTCCCTTGCTTAGTTTTGATATGTAGATTTACTTTACCTCTCATTCTGAGAATTTCTATTTCCTGCCATTTTGTCTCTCTTTTCAACAGTGTGCTGTCGGTCGCTGTAAAATGCTGCTCTGGCCCTCTCTTATAAACAGAGGTGGAGGCCCCCCTTTAACCTAACCTCACTTAATGTCATTAGCAGGTGGGTCTCTAAAATAGACACACACACACACATGCACACTTACGCACACAGGCTCGGTCACCATGGAGCTTGACCACCCAGCGACGACTTTGCAAAGATCAACAAGGCTTTCAAACATATAGTGCTGAGGTTGAGCATACACAGGTGCCATAGTAAAACACATGATCTGCAAGCACATACACGCTTAAATCACCAACGATGCCAAGCCACCCAGGACCAGCACCTCCCCCTCCCCAATTTCTCTCTCTCTCTCTCTTACACTCTCTTTCCATAGCCCTCATCGTACCTCCCTTCTCCCCCCTCCACTCTCTCCACTCCCACCACCCCTCGTTCTCTCTATTAAGTTTCAGGCGTCTCTCCCTTCGAACCGAACAACACACAGCAAACAGGTCAGAATTATTCCTCTCCTAGTCGTTGTTTTTTGGGGTCAGAGTGCATTAGTTGGTTGGTCTTGCTTCTTACTGCCACATGTTACTCATGTGGCAGCGGCTTTTGTTGTTCTTGAGAAAAAGGAAGTAGGAATTCTTCACTTTCACAAGCACAGAGGTTTTTCTCATAAAATGTGCTAGAAGTCGATGCGTGCTAGTTTATCCTTTGCTGGCTGCTTACGGCTTATTTACATTAAGTCAATGTGAACATTTTATCAGAGGGCATTGCTCTGGATTGTTTTACACAGAACAGACAAATACATATAATGTGCTATTGATGAAACTTCAATTGCAGAAAATGTCAAAACAAGATTTTGCCAGGTCCATTAATCTGTCATACTAGCTTATGAACTGTTTCCCGGTCATATGGATGTTGCAACTGTAATGTGATATCTCTCTGTCTGATTCTAAAATTACTTTTTCAACTGTCTTCAGCAGGTCTCCTTAGTATTTTTTTTTGGTCCCAGCAATAACTAGAAACAACCAGAGAATGGCCTTTATCAAGGCTAGGCTAGTCTAATGGCACAGCAGACAGCAGTGTCGTTGCTGTTGCTGTTGCTGCAATCCGAGGATGATGTGGTAGAGAGAGATGGATGCGGTAATTGATCCCTTCCAGAATAGCTGCCAGTTCTGCAAGGTGGACGTTTCTGTCCAGAGAGGGACCATAACGAAAACAAAAAAAGGCCAAAGACGAGCATGCCTTCTGAAGTTTCTCTGAACACCAGCGCTGCTCCTTTCACTGCTTGTTGATCAATGCACCGTGTTTAAGTGCAGTAAGCGGCCCCCAGGCTGCCTGTCTGCCTGTCTGTCTGTCTGTCTGTCTGTCTGTCTGTCTGTCTGTCTGTCTGTCTGTCTGTCTGTCTGTCTGTCTGTCTGTCTGTCTGTCTCTGGCCAGCCCTGGTGCCGCCGGTGCTTTGCTAATGACTCCAGCCCCAGCCTGTCAGGGGTGAGCGGCCTAAATGATCACCTTATCTGAGGAGCAGTGTGTGGCGGGGTCTCTCTCCCTGCTTAGGCTGCTTCCAGACGCCTACCCCCCGTTCTCTCTCACCTCCTCCTGCTCAGTGGGTGAAGGAAACCCTGGCTGCCCCTGCATGGTGGTCTGGACAGTCCTACTCACCCCTCTAAGCAGGGTAGATCCAGACGATATTGTGGGTGGTCTGTACTGGAGGCTGAGTCCTACTCTCCCCCTGTTCTGACCCCTCTAAGCAGGGTAGATCCAGACGATCTTGTGCTCCTATCTGCCAGTCTATGTCTTGTGTTGACGAGGACAGGCCTTTCTCTTGTGATGGATAAAGCCGCAGATTACTGCTATGGCAGTGGAGGACCGTGCGTTAGGGATCATTAAAGGACCTCCGTGTTTCATTTCTCTTTGGTCTCTCTCTCTTTCCCCAGGGTCCTCCAGAGAAACCAGACGCCGCCCCGCCTGGTCATCCAAACCTCTTGTCCTTTCTCTCTTTTCACCTCTCCCTTGCTTTTCTGCCACCGTGCCCACCTCTCAGGGCCCTCCTTTGCCAGCGCTGCTGTGTCCGTTTGTCCCATCGCTTTGCCACCCAGCTCCTCTTCGTCTCTCCCCTCCTCTTCCCTTGATCCTCGGCTTTCCTCTGCCTCCCACTGTCACTGTCTTTTCATTCCGTTGCTAAACTCAGCATTCCCAACATTCCTTCAGTGTTATATATTTTCCCACGGTTCACTTGTCCTCTCCCCCATCATCCTTTAACTCCGTCCTTCCTGAAACCTCCTAGTGTGTCCCGCTCTGTTTTCTGTGTGTCACCCCCCCCCCTCCCCTCCCCCCCGCCCTCTCCTCCTGCTGGGCGTGGCCTCTCCAGGTCAGTGTCCTTGAAGCCAGCATGTGGTCCAATTTCCTGGTGCAGCAGGACGATGAAGGGCGCATCGGCGTGGCCGGGGCTGGGCCCGGGGGAGGTCTGTCCGGCCTCACGGGGAAGGCCGTGCGTGGCCAGAGGCGGACCCACAGGATGAGTGACAGCCAGGAGGGGAAGATCAAGCTGGCGTTCCTGGTGGCCATCGTGGGCGTGACGCTGGCCGTGCTGGGAGTGGGCACTGAGTTCTGGGTGGAGCTGGCCCAGCCCAAGCACTTCAGTAACAACCAGACGTGCCAGACGGCCCACTACGGCCTGTGGAAGGGCTGCACCCGGACCCTGTGGGTGGCCGACATCGACCCCGAGAGAGGGAGCTGCGGCCCGGCCGAACTTCCTGGAGGTGAGGCTCAGTCTACCTATCTACCTGTCTGTCTACCTGTCTACCTGTCTACCTGTCTGTCTGTCTGTCTGTCTGTCTGTCTGTCTGTCTGTCTGTCTGTCTGTCTGTCTGTCTGTCTGTCTGTCTGTCTGTCTGTCTGTCTGTCAGTCTGTCTGTCTGTCTGTCCGCCTCTCCATCTGTTCGTCCGTCCTGCCTGTCCTCCTGCCTGCTAATGCCTGCCTGTGTATGTTCAAGCAGAGACAGTGTTACTCTGTTACTTTAAACCTGTCTGTCTGTCTGTCTGTCTGTCTGATTGCCTGCTTACTAGTCTACTTCTCTGACGGTGTGCCTTTAAGTCTGTCTGTCTGTCTGTCTGTCTGTCTGCCTCTCCACCTGTCTGTCTGTCTGCCTGTCTGTCTGTCTGTCTGCCTCTCCACCTGTCTGTCTGTCTGTCTGTCTGTCTGTCTGTCTGTCTGTCTGTCTGTCTGTCTGCCTGCCTCTCCGCTTGTCTGTATGTCTTTCCCTCTTTCTGTTTGCCAGCCTGCGCCACAGCCTACTTTCTTTGTCACCTGGGGCTGACTCCCCCGAGCCGTCGCATGTTGATGACATCACCTAGGAGAATAGGTGTTTTCTAAAAGATCCCCTCTCTCGCAGTGACTCCTCCGTGTCATCTCCACTGATCTGAAAGCAGAACGCACAAGCGGAACGAATATGGAGGACGGCCCCTGGGAGTGTGCATGTATTTCTGTTTAATCAGAGCAGATAAAGGAGGGGAGGCAAAATAAGGCTATGACAACGGAAAGAACGAAACTTTTGGGATGATGCAATCGACCGCTTGCTTTGTGTGTGATACATCCCAGTTCTACCTGTGAACTTACACATCCTGTGTGTGTGTGTGTGTGTGTGTGTGTGTGTGTGTCTACTGCACTCTCTGCAGAGTGAGAGATGGAGGGCGTGTTATGTATGTGAGGCTGCTCGCATATGTATGTATCTAGGTCACCCTACAGATAATGTGCAAATTAAGTCATTAAACAAATACGATGCTCTGAAATGGTTCCAAGCAGGGAAAGGGGGGAGCAGGATGCACTTGTATAACCAGAGCACAGAGCTACACAAGAGGACCAGGGGCAGGTGACACACAGTGCAAAGGGACACTCGGGGTGTCGCCTCGGGTAGAGGGTGTGTGGCCAGTGCCCGTCGTGGCGATCGTGGCGGGGACAGTGGTGCATTACGTGTCCCAGCCCTGTTTTGGCTGCAGATGGGAGGAGGAGAGGAACGCTTCGCAGGTTTATGTTGGGGGAGCGCGTGACGAGCATCCACGTTTAGCATTGTGACAGCCCTTCTTAGAGCCACTCATGAGCCAATCCCCCCCCCCCCCCCCCTCCCTTCCCCCACCCCGTGTGCCTGGCGTATCTGCACAGTGACCTACATCTGTCTGGAGGGGGGAGGCCGGTGGAGGAGAGAGATGCAGGTGTCCCCACCACACAGTGAGCTGGACCCGGCCAGGCTCAGGAGAGAGCTCCCCCCATGATCACTGCCCAACACTGGCCACCTGGAGGTCTCAATACTGCATGACAGAAGCAGGGTTCTCTTTCATAGAGACTTAGATGTAGTGTTTTAATGTGTATCACCCTTCCCACACATTGAAGGGAACAGCTGCTGACAAGTCATATTTTTCCATGAACATTTGTGTGTGTGTGTGTTTTTTTTTCTTCTAACACCTCATCTCTGATTAGTCTGTCTGACTCTAAGGCTGGCTTATTCCGGAGCCGGAAGCCTGGAGCTCGGTGCCCCGGGCGCGGTCGGTGGGCGTATGAGAGCCGGCGGTTTGCGTTGCGTTTGGAGCGTTCCCCCCTCACCACACGGACCTGTTGGCCCCCGTCACTCCACACACACACACCGGGCCGGGGGCCTCGCCGTGTTCTCTGTGCCTCCTTTTCCTGCTCCTAGTCACGTGCACACACACCTGGCTCCTATCCCTGGCTCCGAATAATGTGACACACAAAGCCCTCGTCTCGCTGTGGTCACGTACTGTGCCTGCTTATAGAAATGTACACATCGTTTGTTTGGACTCTGTCGACCACAAAGCAGAGCACTATGAACTGGCAATGTACAGTGGAATCTGACTACCTCCGTTTTCTGTCTAAATATAGAGAAAGAAAGGGGGGGGGGCTAAGGCAATGGAGAGAAAGAGAAGGGGATGAGGAAATGTGCGTCTCTGTCTATTGCAGCATTAACAGACCCTCTGTGATCCTCCCTCTCCTCTTCTATTCATCTCTCTCTCTCTCTCTCTCTCTCTCTCTCTCTCTGCTTTCACCCCCTTCTCCATCTGTGCCTCGCTCCCTCTCTCCCTGCTCTCAACACCCTCCCAGCTGCCCCCCCGCCTCCATAGCTCCCTTGCCCCTCCCTCTCACCATCTCTCCC
>JAPMUY010005354.1:252500-277500 GCA_026901105.3 Galaxias olidus | reverse complement strand
AAGGGTTTTTTCTTTAGTATTGTCTAAACCCCCACTGACAAGTAAAGGTTTCTCTTTTTTTCCAATGCTATTTAAATGATTAATAATTGCATGTCTGTTCTAAAGAACTCACTTTGGCCATAGAAAAGATGATTTCGTTTTTTTGTCGTTTTGTTTCTGTTTTCTGTTCAGGTGACGATTCTCACCTGTCTCTGTACAAATATATTCTCTATTTCCTATCTCTTCTCCCTCAAGACGGAGGTTTCTGATAATGCCCATGAACAAACAGTTTCAACACGACTACAGTTACTACTACCGTTAACATTGATTAGAATGGAAATCAGACTGACAGAGTCCCTTAGAAAACAGACTCAGAAGAAGAACACGTAAATTGGTCAGTTGGAGCAGTCAGTCACTTATTGTATCATTTCATTCAGTAACAATATTGGAAGACAATGTACAATATTCACATCAAACTGAACTTTTGTGTTTATAAACAGGTATAAAATCAAAACGTACTCGAAAATAAATTAATCTAGCTTCCACAACAAATGCATAATCGTAATTTTTTTTAACCGAAATAATAACACACTCTCTCATTCTGTCATTAATTGTTGACACTCATGCTTGACACTATGACATAGTAAGGCAGCTCACTGGAGAGACCAGCGGATCTGCATGGAAGAAATTCACAGTAAAAGTCGTCAAGATCAATCCAAAACCAAAGAGAAAATGAAAATAATTCAATCTTTGTTCCAGACTATAGCGTTTCAGACAGAGCTACCTCGTAATAACGGTAATAATAATCACAACAACAATTACATTAAAGACTATGTGGTTAAATCAGCGGTAATATTGCCCTAAAGTAAATTAACATGTGGATTGTTTTCAGTTAGCTCATGGTTAATTGCGTTTGATCATTAACAAAAGAAATCATTTCTAGCGCATCAAAATATTAAAACAGTTTCCTTGTTAAAGGTCATTGTTGTTGTTATTATCACTATTTGTTATTACTATTATTTCTTGATTTTTTGTCTCAGCGAGAATTAGTCGACTATTTATAACAGTGAATAGGAAGGGAGAGATCCAACGCTGCCGTTTTCTCTCTGTCTCTCCTCTTCTCCATGTGCGCTACAAAACACCAGTGACCCTTTATCTATTCTCTGCATTCTCTCCCTTCCTGATTACAAACCCCTCTCCACCACTCTCCCCCTCCCTTCCCCCACTCCGCTCTACACAGGTGTGGTCTTCCTATTGAGGGTGTTGGAGTTGCTCTCACGATCCCCCTTGAGCCTGTCCAGGGTGCCCATCCCCCTCTCCCGCTCCGCGGTGGACGAGGTGAAGGGGGGCGGGCCGGACGAGCCCACTGAGTTGCCCATGGGCGCGTTGGAGTTGGAGGAATTCTGCGCGGGGTTGTGGGACTTGAGCGAGGGCAGCGTGCCGCTCATCATCCCCCCGCCCCCCCCGCCCCCGCCCCCGCCGTCCTTGGGGAAGCAGTTGTGCAGCTGGTAGAGGGTGGCGCGGTCCACCGTGCCGTACATGGGCGGCAGGCCGGCCAGCTTGGGGTCGCGCGACAGCGTGTAGAGGGAGATGTCGCCGCCGGCCAGCGCCGTGTGGGAGCGCGAGTGGGGGTTGGGCAGCGTGGACACGGAGATGGGGCCCTGGGACATGAGCGCCGAGGGGGGCAGGCCGAAGTTCTTCCCCCCGCCGCCGCCCACCGGCGAGGGGTCTCGGGAGCGCGAGGGGTCGGTGGAGCGCGAGGAGGAGCGGGAGCGGCGGCGGAAGCGGTAGCTGGGGAGGCGCAGCATGGCGTGCGTGGTGCTCTTGAAGAGGTCGGTGCGCGAGCGGCAGCGCAGCTCCTTGTTCTTCTCGATGTAGATGTTGACGGCCAGCACGCCCACCATCTCCGCCATGATGAAGGACAGGCCGCCGAAGTAGAAGGACCAGCCGTACGAGTACTGCCACTTCTTATCCTCGTCCTTCTTGGGAGAGATGTCGCCCAGCGCCGCCGAGATGTACACGATCACGCCGATGATGTTGCTCAGACCTGGACACACACACACACACACACACACACACACACACACACACACACACACACACACACACACACACACACACACACACGCACAGGACTGACTTTTGGTAACATGACATTATGATGTTTCAAAATACACGGTGAGTCCATCCGGAGTGCCAAATGGAGATTTTTAGGCTGACATGGCAGCGATCAGCTCTGGACAAGGAACAGTCCCTATATCAACTGTCTGAACACACACACCGAGACAAAAACCAACTCTACACCTTATAAAGATCGACACATGAGGTCTCGCAAACACACACACACACACACACACATACACACACACACACACACCCACACACACACACACACACACACACACACACATGCAAACACACGCACACAGCACGGAGGGAGCTATTTACCTGCAGCTACGAAGAGAATGCCTGCCCCCAGGACGATGTTCCTCTTGCTCTTGTAGAAGCGGCTGGCCGCGATGCACACCCCTCCCATCAGCAGCAGGATGGCACTGAGGATGGGGAAGATGTTGGAAGCCCTGACTACACCTGCAGTGACGTCACACACACACACACACACACACAGAGCAGAGGACACAGCACAGCATAAGGACATGGAGCAACACTCTGTTAAAAAAACATCAAAAGCAGCAATTCAAAGAGGGGTGTTTGTCGAGAAATACACAAACAAAGACCATATATGGAAGAAAGAAAAAGATGATAAAAAAAGACGCGCTGAAAAATGTCCACGTTAATAGAAGCTTAATTACCATGTGCCAGGCTCACAAGTGTATAATTGAATCAAACCCGTCCCAAGAGGCTTTCCACTCAGATACCTCCAGGAGGGCTGAGGACTACATTCACACACACACACACACACACACACACACACACACACACACACACACACACACACACACACACACGCACACTGACATACAATCCCCACACACACGGCATCACACAAACACTCCTCTCCCATCTAGGACACTAGGCCAAGGGAGGGAAATGCCACCTAAATGCCAGCAAAATGCCGCGGCGACATGGTAAACACATCACAGGCTCCTCGGTCCTGAGGTACGGACGGCACCGGGGACACACACGACGAGCCACCTCACGGGGCGGCCCGGAGCACGGGACAGGAGACGCCACATGGAGCTCAGACGCTTCATTCACACACACACACACAAACACACACACACATATACACACGCACATGCTCACACACACACACACACACACACACACACACACACCCACACGAATACACACGCGCACGCAGATGCTCACACACACACACACACACACACACACACACACACACACACACACACACACACACACATACATGCACGCACATGCTCACACACACACAAACACACGCACACATACGCACACACACGCTTATGCACACACATGCACACACATGCATAAACACACGCTCACACACAGGCATAAGCACACACTCACACACACACACACACACACACACACACACACGCACAGAGAAGCTTATTTAAAAAAGGGCGACAAAGACTCTAAGGGGCCGTGAACAGCTTCTCTTTTTGGAAAGGAATATATGAATTCAGACAGATGGTCCCACGGACAAAGATGAAACGTGTAAATCATACATCTAAAGCATAGATCATAAAGATAGCTAAGGGAGCTAAACATTAAGTTGTATTGTTGTGTATAGAAAGGATACCATATGGCACATGAGGTGGGTATCTATAGAAAATACACCATATTACCATGACATGTTTGCAGGAAAGAGGTCTTATTGATATAGAGCTTATTTATTTAGAAAAGACTGACCACATAGTCCCTCTCACTCCCATTAGACATCACTTTCATTAGACATCTCTCTTTCTCCCTAACCTCCCTTCCTCCATACGGCTGGGTTGGACTTACGTAGAACATACTCTGCCCCGTCATGGTCAAAGTCAGCATCCTCAGGGAAGTGGTTGATCTGAGAACACACTCCTCTCTTCACCCCTGAAAGAAAGAAAGAGAGAGAGAGAGAGAGAGAGAGAGAGAGAGAGAGAAAGAGAGAGAGAGAGAGAGAGCGAGAGAAAGGAGGGTGGGGTGTTAGAGAAAACAGGGAAAGTCTGAAATAACTGATTTGTAAGACAAAAAGATAATATTGAAAGTACGTTATATAATCAATCTATCATATAATATAGTTCTCCGTACACTCGTTTTGGAGGCCAGCTATTACATTATCTCTCTGTAACCAGAGACACTAAACTCTGAATTCAGCCAACGATCTTTAAATGACTTGAACTGCTTAATCCTCCAGATTCAATGCTCAAAATGCTAAGACGCCCAGGAGCAGTGATAGGGGGGCATATAGTATGAACATGCAACGAAAACACTCAGCTACACAAAGAGACACGTGGGGATGAGCCTTTAGTTTATGACTGGCCTTACGTTCCCACAGCACACAGGACGAGCAGACAGACAGACAGACAGACATGGGGATAGCTACCCGCTGGGCTCCTGCAGTTCTACTGCAGACAGACCCTCGCGGACGGACAGGTGGACGGATGGAAGGCACAGTGATGACAGCCTGCCCCCAGTGGCCTGCTGCTGGAATGGCGAGGGATGGATGGAGTGAGGAAATGACAAGACACACAGACAGAGGAGGAGGAGGAGGAGGAGAGGGACACACAGGTGAGAGCGTGTCTCGTTCTTCTCTCCACAGGTCGGCCTGCAAAGAAAGAGACGGAGACTGAGGGAGGTCCGAGGGAGCGCCCTGACAATCCAGGGATCAGGCGTCACACGCCATCCCCAGCACCCCAGCTCTTCCACATGGAGCCTGCGTCTTTGGAAAAACTGACCTTCTCTCCGAGGCGGAGGGTGCGCTGCGGGCAGACAGCTCGCTAACCTGCTGCCTAGCCTACCTGACAAGGCCATTAGCCCAAGCTGGCGCTGATACACACGGCTCACTGCAGGGAGAGCTTAGCTCGCCACTCTGTCACCGCTATGCTCTGGACGTTTATATTCAAAAAGGAGACGCACTTCAAGAAGCACAGTGATCCTTTGTCCATTTCTGTGGCAAGGCTGGCCCTGTCCCTTTAAGACTACCTATCTGGACCATGGACCCTGCATTGCTGCTATCAGGTAAAAACCTTGTGTCACCCCTGCACAAAAACACACACCTTTTAAGAATTTGAGGGAAACTGCAGGATTTTAATATTGACAAGAAACTGAAACAAAATGCAGAAAAAAAGGAATTGGGTTTAAAATGGGTTCGGAAAAATTCCAAAAATAAAAATGAAAAAAATGAATGTGAACTGTTTGCCCAAAATGTTTGTCATTGGACAGTGACAACACGCGCGCTAGCCAAGCAGGCACTGCAGTGGACTCCCATCTCGCCTCGCCCGTCACCCCACTTCTTGTGAGGCTGCAGGGGAGCTAGTATGGGCCACCCACACGCAGGCATAAATCTTTTAGAGCCAACATGTCCTGCCTTTCCAGTCCACCTACACCTCACTGCATCGCTGCACGGCTATTGAGCCTCCATCCTGGCCCAATACCCCACGGACATCAAGGATACTTGACCTCTAAGCCATGCCAAGACACTAACGGCTCTGCTGCACCGCAGAGAGAGAGAGAGAGAGAGAGAGAGAGAGAGAGAGAGAGAGAGAGAGAGAGGGGGGGGGGGGGGAGAGAGCGAGAGAGAGAGAGAGAGAGAGAGAGAGAGAGAGAGAGAGAGGAGAGAGAGGGAGGGGGAGAGAGAGGGAGAGAGAGAGAGAGGGAGGGAGAGAGAGAGGGAGGGAGAGGGGGAAAGAGAGGGAGAGAGGGAAAGAGAGGGAGAGAGGGAGAGAGGGACAGTGACAGAGGGGAGTAGAGTAAAGGTATATTGGAGGAGGGGGAGGGGGTAGAAGAGAAAAGAGAGCACGGTGTGAAAGAGAGGTTTGAGCAAGAGAAAGGGGAAAGAGAGTGAAACATGGGGGAAGTGAAGCGAAGAACAAGGAAAGAGAGAGAGGGGGAGAGAAAAAGGGAGAGGATGAGTGAGGAGGAGGAAGAGGAGGGGGAGGAGTGAGAGAAAGGGAGAAGATGAATGAGGAAGAGGAGTAAGAGGAGAGAGAGAGGAGGACAAGAGAAAGAAGAGGAGGGGAGAGAGCAGGAGGAGGAGGCGAGAGGAGGTAAGAGGTGAAGTAAAATGAGGAGGAGAAGGAGGAGGAGAGAGAGAGGGGGGGGGAGGGGGCACTGCAGCAGTGCTCCGAGGCCCGGGCCTTATCTCTAATTGGGTCCTTTGTTATCAGGAAGCTTAGAGATGAGGACAAATTAGCTCTGCACAATGACCAAGCCAAGGATGGGCTCTGCTGCTGTAAAGAGCTCTGCACAATGACCAAGCCAAGGATGGGCTCTGCTGCTGTAAAGAGCTCTGCACAATGACCAAGCCAAGGATGGGCTCTGCTGCTGTAAAGAGCTCTGCACAATGACCAAGCCAAGGATGGACTCTGCTGCTGTAAAGAGCTCTGCACAATGACCAAGCCAAGGATGGACTCTGCTGCTGTAAAGAGCTCTGCACAATGACCAAGCCAAGGATGGGCTCTGCTGCTGTAAAGAGCTCTGCACAATGACCAAGCCAAGGATGGACTCTGCTGCTGTAAAGAGCTCTGCACAATGACCAAGCCAAGGATGGACTCTGCTGCTGTAAAGAGCTCTGCACAATGACCAAGCCAAGGATGGGCTCTGCTGCTGTAAAGCACAACCGCCTGCAGCCCCAGGTCTGATGCACGGGAAACCACTGTCAGAGCATTGGTGTGAAAATGCTAGGCAATGCTAACACCGGCCACTTCATCTGAGCCAAGCCAAAGACATAGTGTTCAATATGTCAGCCGCGGGAGCGAGATGTGTAATGAATTAGCAGGCAGTGTCGCAGTTACAGCATGGAGATAGAGAGAGATGGCCGCCGTCAGTCTCTCAGCCTCTGTCAGTGAGAGCCATGAGCCAAAGGGGGGGGGGGGGGGCTGCAGTGTGAACAGGATTTTACAGAGGCGCTGGTCAAAAACCCTTCTCACTCGGACGGGTGTGAACATCCTGCTTGGTTATTACAAGGCATGTGTGATTTGCAACAATGTGAGCGTGTTGTAAATAATGATATGGGAGTGAGATGTTGTAACTAAATACATAAATACAGCCCCCAGTAAAGGCCACGCTAACCACAGGGGTCCAGACAGGGGGGCTGCAGGGCCAGGTGGTATGCAATATTAAAGAGGCCCTATCCACTAATCCTCTACTCCAATCCAAAATGATATTACATTACATTACATTATATTACATTACATTACATTATATTATATCATATTATTATATATTACATTACATTATATTACATTTCATTACATTTATATTACATTAATACATTATATTATATTATATTTATTGTATTATATTTTGTTACATTATATTATATTATATTATGTTTTAATTATTTCCATAATAATTAAAACATAATATATATTTGTGCAAACTCTATATGTCAAAATCTATATTTCCCACAATCAAGCAGAAATGACGTCATGCAAAACACTGTTCCTAAGCAGCTGGAGCTCCAGCAGAAGCCGGGCCTTAGCTCAGTCTCAGACCAGAGCCTGGATCCCTCCCCCTCCACCTGACCCCACCATCAACATCCCTTCCCCTGCCACACTGACCCAAAAGCCTGGCAGCTGCCTCTGAATTATTCCACAGACTCCCAGGAAAACAACAAGCAGCCATTCACTCCTACTTGACGCCCGCCGCTTTGGGAGTGGGCCACGAGGGCCGCAGTGGAGAACTGTGGTTTCCCTGGCTCCCTCACACACCAAAGGCTCTCTGCGGCCTCGGATCAGAACCAGCCCCCTGGATCCACCACGCTCCCAGGTCCTCCCCCACTCACCGGAGTCAAAATGCACCACAGCAGTAACGTTAACAAAGATGCATGGTGGTACTTTTCTCTGTGACTGCCTTCAAGTACATCCAACAAAGCCTCCCGCTACACTGAACAATCCCCCTCCAGCCTCTACGTCTCTCCCAGCTGTCCAACCGCCGCGTGCTGTGGGGCGGGGCCCCTACCTTCCAGGCAGCAGATCCTCCACAGGCCCGAGTGGGTGAGGGCCCCGGGGTCCTTCTTGTCCTTGTTGTGCGGGTCGTCCGCCGAGGAGTTGGCTGTGCTGTTGCAGATGAGGGCGCGCGAGTACAGCCAGTAGTCCGTGCCGATGGCCACCGTCATCAGGCCGAAGGAGGCAAAGGCCCCCACGGTGGTGAGGAGGATCTGGATCCCCTTCTCGCACACCATGCCTGGGAGAGGAGGAGACGAGAGAAGGAACGAAGGGGTGGAGGGAGTAGGAAGAGGGACGGGGCAAAGGAGGAGGTGGAAGTCAAGGAGGTGTGAAACCCGTGGGAAAAGAGAGAGAGAGAGAGAGAGAAAGGTGGTGGAGTGAGTCAGTAGGAAGGAAAAGGCTACACTGGGAGGACCAGCGAGAGGGATCGGAGAGAGAAAGAGAGTGGAGCGAGGGAGCCGGGGCGATAATAGACAGGAGGTGAGAGGGTTAGGGAGGAACGAGGGACGCAGAGAGAGGCAGTGCGGAGGAGGCAGGGGGGGAGGGAGGTGCGCTCGCTGAAGTGGCCCCTAGGAAGTGTCCTTGGAGGAGAGTGGGACGACAACGCTGACTGGGCTTAACAAGACAGGAGTGACGGGGGAACACAACCAATCACAGCCTCCCGTTCCTCTGGTCAACCGGCTGGCTGCTCCATATTCATGACCGGGACAACGCTGCAGCCGCCAAACCCCCCACACCCCCCCCCACCCCCCCACCCCACCCACCCCCTCCGGATCAGCACAGGCCGGACCCGATCAGAATACACAAACACAACCCACTTACCGAGGTATGACCACACCGCACAAAGCACGTCAGCAGGAACCAGCTAGCTTGGTGCACACTTCTTTTTTTTGGGGGGGGGGGGGGACGTAATCTGCAACTACTGGCCACTTTGACTGTACATGTTGTCTCCCTTCTACCTTCAATACGTGTGGTAAACCCTTAAGAGACACCCACTCTAATCCGCTAAACTGCCCCCCAAACCCCTGGTGCTGTGTAGGGGAGGAGTGGCCACACTGGAGCAGGGAATTGGCCATGGTGTTATCGTGAAGCTTACCTGACGCCGTGTTTCTATCCTTCGACTCCATTTGGAAACCTTTCTTCTCCTTGTTAATGAAGAATGCGCTGTCCCCTCAGTCCGGACAGCATCCATCGACTGTTCTAACTCTCCCCCCCCTCTCCTTTCTGCACGCGTTCTCTTCGCCTTTTTTGCCTCTTTCTCGTTCTCTTGGTCTCTCTCTCGCTCAGTGGAAAGCTGGGCTTGGTGGAGCTTGTGGTTTTGCGTGATGGGGATGCTCTTCCAGTGTGTGTGTGTGTGTGTGTGTGTGTGTGTTTGTGTGTGTGTGTGTGTGTGTGTGTGTGTGTGTGTGTGTGTGTGTGTGTCTCCTGGGTTAGCGGAGCGCTGGCAACGGGGAGGACATGGTCTCTGGTCTGCTGCACAGAGAAACAGAGGGAAAGAGAGGAAGACAAAGTTAGTGGTGTGACCTGGGAGTTGTGCTCTCACTCTCTCTCTCTCTCTCTCTCTCTCTCTCTCTCTCTCTCTCTCTCTGTGTGTGTGTGAACCCACTTTACATAATGATGGGCTCTGCCATGCAGGCACAGGAGGCAGGATGGGTCACATCAGGGCCACAGGAATCAGACCGCAAACACAAAACGTCCATTTCCTTTTTTTAAATAATGGAGGCATGTGAACAGTCGGAAAAGGGGCAGGTATAGAGCCGCACGCCATAGGTTGTAGACGTAGAGCTAGAAAGAGCAGAGCGAGTCTAGCGCTGCAGCTAGTGTGTAGAAGAGGAGCAAGAGAGGGGGAGGCAGGGAGGGCCAACCCGACGGTGTTACCATGGCAACATTGAATTCCAGAGTCTGGATCAGCATAGAGCGAGGGGGAAATAGAGAGAGAGGCTGAGAGAGTAGGAGAGAGGGAGAGTTAAAAGAGAGATAGAAAGACAGAGAGACAGACAGAAAGAGATAGAGCAAATGAGAACGAGAGAGGGGGTTGGAAAACAGGGAGCAGACTGGCAGAGACAGGAAAAAGGACAGAGAGGAAAGGGGAACGGTCAAGTAGCAACCACCACCAATGCTAACTCTGAATCAGGGACATGAAAAGGCACGCCATGATACGGCTAATATTAACTTGGTCTCCGACGGTCCTCAAGTACACAATCACTGCAACACTTACACACACACACACACACACACACACACACACACACACACACACACACACACACGGGCCTGCGCATAGAAAAACAACTGAGGATGAGATAATCTGCGTGCTGAGACACTTTCGAGCATCTTTCGCTTACTAAATAAATTACAAAAATAAGCAAAGAGAGGAACAATGAAGTGGGCACGCATAATTTAGCAAACATAATTCAGCAAGCATAACGCAGCGCAGTCGAGGCCCTTTAATATTTGATGATGCAATATGGCACTGTGATCAAAATAGGTTACATCCTGTTTACATTGTGAGACCCAAAACAGAGGGTTGACTTCGAGAGAGAGAGAGAGAGACAGAGAAGAGAGAGAAAGAGGGAAAGGGAGAGGGAGAGAGATAGAGCGAGAGAGAGAGAGAGAGAGAGAGAGAGAGAGAGAGAGGGAGAGAGAGAGAGAGAAAGACAGAGAGAGAGAGAGAGAGAGAGAGAGACAGAGCTAACCTGACTAGCATTCAAATTATGGTGAAATAATGGGAAAGGAGAGAGAGAGAGAGAGAGAAAGATAGAGAGAGAGAGAGAGAGAGAGAGAGGGAGAGAAAGGAATGGGCGGGTGTGTGCGTGTCAGTGTGTGTTTTCCTCTCCGATGCTTCCTAGGATGTGTCTTGGAGTCCCCCCCCCCATCCCCCTCCTCAGTGGCACCACAGTCAGCCTCCTATCTCCCTCTGTCTAGGGCCAGGCTGCTTGTTATGTAAACTGTCATGAAACAAGACCACTGAGTTTGTCGGTGTACACAATGTGCATGCATGCATCTGTGTGTGTGAGTGTGTATGACGGCTGTATGACCTTCCCCCCCTTTCAGTATGCTGCCCCCTTCCCCACAGCACTGCCGTAGTGTATCTTTAGATTACACTATCTTCCACTAAACTGTGTATATGGTGTGTTAGTGTGTGTGTGTGTGTGTGTGTGTGTGAGCATGTGTAGTTGTGTGTGTGTGTGAGTGTGTGTGTGAAGGACAAGCCTCTTTCAGGCCCATGCTCTTTGACTAGGGTATTTAGTGGATGACCTTAACAATGACTCTCTGAGCTGTTCCCCTTCGCTCCAGCCCCCCTGAGAGTCCTATCATAATTGTCCTTTAATTATGTGTAATTTCTATTTCCCTCCAATAATTAAGAAAGAGCGGGGGTGGGGTGGGGGGGATGGGGGGGGGGGGGCACAGAGAGCCGGAAAGCGTGAGAAAAGAGGATAAACGAGCGAATGACGGACAGACGGCATCGTAAATCAAGCCGCAGTAAAAAGTGAGCAGGACAGACAGAAAGCGGCCTTCAGAGGGTCCAGAGCCTTCAGAGGGTCCAGAGCCTCCCCACTGCCCACGCCTTTTACAGGGGTCCACTGTCTCCTCTTTTCTCCCATCCAAACTGAGAGACCCCCAGCGACCAGGTCACTCAAAGAAGGCCGTCGTACGTCACCCTATCGGAGATGTCGGGAGATATCCCAACCACCACATTAGCTATTCATTGTGTAGATCAACTTAGCAAACAGCTCGTTGAATAAATGATGGTACCTATAATAACGTTGTCCGCGCCCGCGGAGCGTGGGCCCTCGACGTGGCCATGCGTGAACACACAGACGGTGGTGGAGCAACAGAACCCATTAGCTCAGTGAGACTCGCCGCACGCACTGTTCATTGTTTCCGCAGCGAAGCACATGTAACAAAACATACGTGGTGCACAGGGGCCGAGCCCAGCGGAGCCTTTTGAAGCAGGAGACGGCGCGGAGTCGGAGGAGTGTTCAGCGGTTGGACGGGACGTTAAAAGCGTGGAGAGTGAAGTGCTGGGGGAGGGGTTCAGTGCTACAGTGAACATGGGACGAGAGAAAAAACACACACTTTGAGCTCCTTGTTCTGCTTAGCCAAGGTGTTTTCTCTCTCTCTCTCTCTCCTTTACTCACGAGAGCCTGGGCCGCACACCTGAGCACTGTAGCTGGCACAGCACACACACACACACACACACACACACACACACACACACACACACACACACACACACACACACTCTCTAAAATGTGCTCTGCTACTTGAACGTGTTATAAATAAATGCACACAAGCACCAATCATTACATGTACAAAGTGCACCCAGGTTTTCAGCCTTAAACACGTGATCCTGAGCAGAGAGGCCTGCTGGTGACAGGGGGAGGCACTGTCAGCAGCACCTCAGAGTAAGAGCCTCCCAAAATAAGATGACACACACACACACACACACATACACACACACACACACACACACACACACACACACACACACACACACACACACACACACACACACACACACACACACACACACACACACACAGATGCCTGGAGAAACGGTTGGCCTTTGCCGCAGATCGAGGGTAAAACGAGGCTGTCCCTGATCCTTTTATTAGCACAGGACAACATGTCGGACGTGGAGAAAGTTGAGGAGCAGAGTTTCACACAGACAAGTGTCCTAGCGCTCTCAACGCACAGCTCTGTCGTCTGCACACTGCTAACCCCCTACACACACACACACACACACACACGAGTCAGGATGAAGAAGGACACTGTTAGTAACCTTTGCTAGCTATTCAGTTCTAACCTTTCATCCAATTCACACGCACAACGGTCGAGGTGCCTTGCTGGTGTGAACACCCACCCACCCACACACACACGCACGCACGCACGCACGCACGCACGCACACACAAACACACACACACACAGCCTCTCCGTGATGGGAGCAGTGCCGTGGGTGTGTGCTAGGGACCCCTGGTGTGGCCCTTCAGTCCACTGAGCACGTGGGCACGTTAGAGGGTGCTGCTCCTCTGATGTCACGCACGGACCCTCGTACACGCTCGGCGGGGGGGGGGGGGGTTTGTCTGACCGCCTGTATGGTGTTATGAGCCTGGGTCGCCCTACAGGACATGCCCTGGCCTGACCCCATCTACGTGGCGACCCTCACTCTGACACTGTGCATGGTGACCACCCGTCCTTCTCGGCAGAGCAGGGAGATCGTGACGGGACTAAGACCCCCGGACGGTCGGATCAGTGGCTTCTCCTGCAACACGTGTCACGGCCTGTGGACCGTGTCCAGGAAACACGTTTCGTCCGGAGCGGCGTAGAAGAAGACGCCACGATGTCTGCTTGTTTTACAGGGCGGTCGGCCATTGTGGCTCTGCCAGAGACAAGGGCTCCCGGTTTCCTCCTCAGCCCTGGCAGGGAGAGAAACTGTGGAGCAGAGAGCCATGGGAAGAGACGGCAGCGTTACAAAGGCATTGATCCTCGGAACAATCGCTACACGACAGAACTGATGAGCGTGGCAGAACGTAGCCACTGCATTTCTTCAAAGGGAGACAAAAAAGAGACAGAGAGCTAGAGGAGAGAAAAGCGAGGAGAGAGAGAGAGCTAATCTGACCAGCATTAAAATTACGGTGAAACAATGGGCAAGTAGATGGAAGAGCTTACAGGAAGGAAAAGTTTATTTTTTCCCAATCTTCAGAGATTCTACCCGACTGTATTGGGTCATTGGCTGACATTAGTTTGGGCCTTCACAGTTCATAGACAGTGAGTCCATTGAGATGTACACTCCCACGACAGACCTGGATCTGGGAATTATTATTACTTTTATTTAGTCATGAGCTAATCATATACAGTAGGAGGCTCTGTGGGATCGAACAGGATCCCTACAAAGATACACACACAATCGATGTTGATCACACACACGCATACACACGCCCCCCCCCCCCCCACACACACACACACACGTATACACACCTATAAATGGGGACCCACACACACGCACGCACGCACGCACGCACGCACGCACGCACGCACGCACGCACGCACTCACACACACACACACACACACACACACACACACACACACACACACACACACACACACACACACACACACACTACGATTAGAGGTGGCACGTTTGCACGGCGTGTGGGGCCTTCCCTGGTTCAGGGAAAGAGCCAGTGATGAGAGATGGATTAATATGAGAGCTGCTGATGGAGGGCAGGCCCTCCTATTAACCCGTGTCACAAAGAATTACACTTTCTGCTTATCCTGTGGGGGGAATGTAGATTAATTACGGTGTACAACCTATCCATCATGCACATGGGCTGGTTGCTTATAGCTAACTGTATAGAGCCGTGCCACACTGAGGCTATGTGTTTAAGGTGTGTTGAAAGGTAGGCTCACTGTACAGAACTGTGCCACACTGAGGCTATGTGTTGAAAAGTTGGGCTCACTGTATCGAGCCATGCCACACTGAGGCTATGTGTTTAAGGTGTGTTGAAAGGTAGGCTCACTGTATAGAGCTGTGCCACACTGAGGCTATGTGTTGAAAAGGTGGGCTCACTGTATAGAGCCGTGCCACACTGAGGCTATGTGTTTAAGGTGTGTTGAAAAGGTAGGCTCACTGTTTTGGTGGCCATATCACTTGATGTCACTTGATGAACACTAGATTGTTGTCACGATACAGGTTTAATTGCTGCTCGCGGCAAGAAGCCAGTGTCTCTTTTCACAATAGAATCCATTGAATCTATGACCGCTAATTGCTACGTAACTAATTGCATACGACCAGAGTTAAGAAAATAACAATTATGCCCCAACCACACAGTCCAGCTAATGTGTGGCTACAGCAGTTTGGTAGCAAGCAGACTGTCAGAGAAGCTTGGAGTCTCTCCAGCGTTAATAGTCAATGTGTCACTCACTGTGTATCCTGCGAATACGAACACCTCCAGAACCCTTACAACACGCCGCCCCACTGATGGCATTACACAAACACTGCACGGCTTCTGATTTAAAAAAGGAGGGTTTCTGTAGTCAAGTGGTGACTATCAGTCTGTGAGCCTGGCATTGACAATGGCTAAGGGGACCTTATAGGAGCAGGAGCCCAGGGCTGTGAGCGTAGGGCCTTACTGGGGGAGCAGCCACTCACAGAGAGTCAGGCCTGGCATCCTGGCTAGCACTCTACCTGTACACTGCACACTCCAGCTGTGATGGCAGTTCATGAATCATTGAAAATGTGCCAGATGTTCCAGAGAGGTTGGCCCTCGGATCAAGAACAGGTTCTCCAAAGAAGAACCCAGACTCTTTCACAGGCGTCTGCGAAACATTCTTAAAAAAAAGGCTTGAAAGGAGAGATCATGCAGGGCATAAATAACTAGGCTACAATCTGAAGCTATGATGATGAGGATAATGACAAAGATGGGGATGATGGCCTCCCTTGCGGTGAATGTGCTAGTATTGTAGCTATAAGGGATTCCATAACACGGTGAGCAGCAGATGGACGGATCAGCACAAGACACACGCTCGATCAAGACTCCACATCTATAGCAGAGATGAGAGCATATAGCAATGCGACCGAAGGGCATTCAATAAATACAGTGGGCTATACACACACCAGACTGCACTTTACGGTGGAAAATGGACGCTCAGGAATAAAGCGACCGGCACAGTGCATGAGAAAACTCGCTGGACTGGGACGAATTTAAGACCGCACACTGACAGGCTACTCACAAAAACGGAAACAAGCTCTGATAATGTCAAAATTAACTGGACATTCCTATGCGCGCGTTACAGCCAGGGATGAGCTCACATTGGCGTGCGATAAGCCTTATATTTGCAGAATGGACATCATTCTTAGTTATATGGCAATTATTTGTGTGAGCATCAGTCCAATGCAGGGAAACCAAAGTCTCTGAATATGTTTCATAGTTACACATTTAAGATACTCTCAATAAGTGGGCTAAATTGCATGCATGTGAAACGCATACTGTTATCAATGTTGCTTGAAAATAAATGAAGTCAATGATACGGCAAAAAAAAAAAACATTTTTTATAAAACAATGCATGCCATCCTAGCAATTCCATGATGAGCTGGTGATTAGACAAATCGTATAGAGCTGTCTTACCTGCAGGCTTATAATTCCAGAGATTCGAAGAGCGTCGCACTCTCAAGGAGAGTAGAAAATGGAGAGAGAAAAAGAGAGAGAGGGGTGGACGATAAATAACGTTGTAGTCTATCGACAGAATAAATGGGGGGCGATTAGAATTCGTGAGAAAGAGAAATATCGAGCAATGGACTGTTTTGGCAAATCTTTAGGCCTTTCTAATATAAATCAACCACATTATAAAACTGTTTTAACAGATATATGGCCAATAGCCTACACAAAAACGTCACTGAATACGAATTTGTCTACTGTGGATGTAGCCAATGCGTGTGTGTACTCTGTGAGAATGCGTCTCCCCCTCCCCTTCGTTTGCGCGAGCGCTGTCTGCCTGTCCGTTCCTCTTTCTTTTTCTCACACACACTGAGCCCGACGTAAGCAACTTGTCGCATCCGTCCAAACTCTATATATGAATGGCTAATAACCGAATCTGAATCACACTATACCTATATTGTGTTTTACTGTGTTGGTATGCTGAAACGTCAAGAGCTCATATAATGGCGATGCCTTGCTCATCGTTATAAGTAGATGTAGTTACTGGAGCGTGTGCGAGAACATGTGACCGCGCGTGAGTGTTTATTAGTCATGACCAGGTTACGCGTGTCGTTGTCGATATTATCCTGGAAAGAGATACGGTAGACGCATTGTATTACTATTTTTACATGCCGTCAATTAAGGTGATTCAGTTTTCTCGAAAATCCTAGCGCTGTGTACGCGCACCTCTGCAAAGGGGGGAGGGTATAATATGTGTGTGTGCGTAGGGGTGGTGTGGGGATATGCATAGGGAAATTATTTCGTACAAGTTACCTTTACATTATTGTTTAAAAATGACCTCCGCCATATAGGCTGACTCTAATGTTTTCTCTGTGTAATAGCCAAACCCCTCTGAAATTGTAAGAAATTAGGCTATACGCACCATACCTAAAAGCACCAGTGTGCGTGTCTGTCTGTGTGCCAGTTTAACTAGGCTATAACTTAAGTGTAGGATGACCTTCAATGGCTTTAAAATGGCTATACCGACCCAGCCCCCCCATCCCCCCCACCCCCCCACACACACACACACATGGACTCTATCTATCTCTTGCCTCCACATACACACCCACGTACACACATACACACACACACTTGGAAAAAGGGGAGAGCTGAAGAGAGCTAATGCAGAGTGACAGGTCTTTCATGCAGTAATGGTGATGGTGAAAAGAGAGATTCACTCAACCCATACTGCTGTGTGCGCAACCAACACACACACGCGTACACACACACACACACACACACACACACACACTGGCACACGTATACACAACATTATACTTTAAGTGGTCTGGTCACACAAGTCATATTTTTTAATGTCTACACCATTTGAGTCTGAATTTGAAAAACATAAATAAGCAGCATGGGAAACATGCTTGGTTTTGTTCAATTGATCAGTAGACTTTTATATTGCCAATTTAGTGCTATCCTGACAGCTTTTTCTCACAGACAAACACACACACACACAGACACACACACACACACACACACACACACACACACACACACACACACACACACACACACACACACAGTTCTGATCAATTGCTGCCCTTGGGCTGTGGTGGCTTGTGTCATGACTGAAAAGAGGACCTAGTTAACACTTTGTGGCTTACTGCAATGCAGAGTGTGCATTTGAAATATTCCAGTGGGTTCAGAAAAGTCGGCCTACATTGCACCAGCAGTAACCCGATGGCTTTGTAAAGGGATTCAAATTGCTGTATCATTGTCACCCAATGAAAATATCCAATCCCTCACGTATAATGAAACATGCTACATACTTCAAACACCACACCATATACGGGGAGAAATGCCTTCAACCCAAAGAGTTTTATTGTCTAGCTGAGCAGTGACAGCACAAAGAACAGTGGTCAGTCATCACAATCAGTTTCATATCACTCAATCCAGACTACACCGAAGTGACTCAATTGATTGGAAGTTGTGAACAATCTCTGGTGCATTGCGAAGCTGAACATTGAGTTTCTTTACAAAGATAAAATAATGTGCAAGGACAGTACACAAAGGAGGCACAGCTACACCCTTTTATGTAACGACTGATAGAGAAACAGAGAAAGAAAAAAGAGAGACAAGGAGGGGAGGGAGAGAAAGAGGGAGAAAGAGAGACAGAGAGAGTGAGAAAGAGAGAGAGAGACAGAGAGAGACAGAGAGAGAGAGAGAGAGAGAGAGAGAGAGAGAAAGAGAGAGAGACTGACTCAGGTAGAGCAGAAAGATCAAAGACAGAGACAGAGAAACTGCCCTCAAGTGCATCTGAGAGAAATATGACTGCAGTCATAAAAATACAAAATAAAACAGGCCAGTAAGAGGGAATACATGGAAATAAGTGACAGCAGGAGAGTGAGGGAGAGAGAGAGAAAGAGGTCACACTACCATTTGGCAAGCTCCGGTCAGGCCACAGTGAAGGAGGTCATAGACAGGCTCTGTCCTCCTCTGCCTGGTGTTCTCTGCACCCCCTCAGCCCCCCCCCCCCCACCCGCCGTGACCTCTTCTGATCACTGGGTCTCTGTCTCGTGTCTGGAAGAGCATTTTACCATCCTCACGGAGGTTCAAGCCTAAGCTGTTGGTCCAATGTAATGTAAGGGTCGGAGTGAACGTCAGGTCACCAAAAAGATAGCATGTGCCTACGTCAGATAACCAAAGAGATTGTATGAGCCATTCTGAGACACTGGAATCTAGGTTTGTGTCTTAGCCATAACATCAGGATATGTGTACATGTCCTTTTCGATACTGGGAGTTAACACATGTGTTCCCTCTTGACCAATGGGATGATTTGTTTAAGACCAATCTAATTGTGTCAACCGTGTCAACTAATTAGAACGTACTATGTCGTTAGACTGAACTGACTGTGGTCATTTCTCTGTGTACAGACTCTGACTCTGTAGTCATCAATACAATTGTACTTGATCATTGCTTGTTCCCTCTCTGTTTCACTGCTTAGTTTCTGTTATAGATTGAAAGGATCCATGACATGTCACAGTGAAAACCAGAGCCACATGTAACAACAGTGCTTCACTTCTCCTTCCAATACCTTGAATCAGATCGAACAATTGTGCGTACTTATTGTGTAGAAAACGATGACCCTTTATAATAGCACAGTGACTAACTGACACTAAACCACGTTGGCTTAGAGAGAGAAAACCAAATCTGTAAATGCAGCGGTTTCAATACTTTTCAGTATTACAAGCTTTTGTGATACGATTTTAGCTTAGTGTTTGGAATCATGTATAGCAATTCATTAACTGGTTAAACACGTTCATTCATTGATTTTCCACTCACTCCAGTGGAGGATCAATACTATTAGAAAATCCTCTACTTTTAATAAACCTCATGCACATTCTGCTTCATTATTTCTTGTCTCCATGGTTACAGGCAATTCAAAATCATGAGATAGGCCTGACACAGAATGTACCAAATCCATGGTTTTTTTTTGTTGTTGTTTTTTTATCAGTGATTAGCCCAGTGTGAGTGAGGAAGGACAACCGGAAAACTGGAACTGGTCCAATCTGAGGTCTGTACACAAAACTGTCCAGCAGAGGGCGCCAGACACACCTGTCCATTCTGACTGGCTCATCGTTTGGAAGTCAAATAGAGGTCAAAGCAGCTTCAGTTCCACAGTGTCCACCTGTGGTGTGATTGGGTGTAGCGTGCCTCTCAGCAGAGGGAGTGTGTATGTTCCTGGGTCCGACGTGGTCAGACTGTGCCCCACTTTCTTACCAAATGTACAAAAGCAACGCAGAAGAAAGCATCACGCAATCCTAATAGTTCATACCGATAGAAATATTAATGTCTTTAACAAATATATTACAATATAACGTCTCCCCGATGAGATTGACAATATATTGAAATCTTTTTCATTCCTCGAAGTGTATTCATAAAGTTTGGTCAACATTCATTTACTGTATTTTCACACTCTACTTACGGTATATTGATACATTTCATATAATGTGTTAATCTCGTCAATTATCTTAGCAATTATCCATAGTAATAATAATTATAATCGGAATAGTAACAATTAAAAAATATCGACTATGAAATTGGAATGATAATGTATTAAATGTAGAGGAAACAGGATTGAACGTTAACCATGTTAACCGTTGGAAATAAAGCAATGGATTACAGTCCATGTGTTTTTTCATGTAATATCTACAGTATGTATAAAACAATGTGTATATTCAGTCATTGTGTTGGGTGTAAGACAGGGTTTGTATTGTACATCTCCGAGTGCATACAAATTTCCTCCTTTTTTCTTCTGCAGCATTGCAGTATCTTCATATTGTACCGCAGCCCCCTCTCTCTCTCTCACTCTCTCCCTCTCTCTCTCTCTCTTTCTCTCCCTCTCTCTCTCTCTCTCTCTCTCTTCCTCTATCCCTCCCCACACACGTCACTCTCACTAACCTCTAAAGCCTTCTCTAGACACCCTCCTCCTCCTCTCATCTTTCCTCATGACACACTAATTCCCCACGCTGCTACACCGCACGCCTCTCACGCGTTCATCCCTTCCGCGCTGCACGCCTCTTTTGTCTCTCTCCTCGTGTGACAACATCCACCGTCACCAGACCTCCTTCCAAGCGTTCAGACCCCCTCTCCTCTCCTTCTTCCCTCTGGCCGCGTCGTCTTTCTGTGTATTCCCCGTGTCGCCAAAAGCCTCCCTCCATGATAACCCACCTCAGTCTGCTCCTCCACAACGTGTGAGGGGGGGGGGGAGAGAGTGTAAGTGTGCGCGTGTGTGTGTGGTGTGTGTGTGTGTGTGTGTGTGTGTCCGGCACTCCCGCTCTTTAACAGGGGGAGGCGCTCATGTGCATGTGTGTGTGGTAGTGGGGGGGAGGGACGGGCGAGGGGGGCATGGCCATGGGCAGGGGCTGGGCATTGGCGTGGGAGGCATGGGAGGAGTGCATGGTGTGGGTGTGGGGGTAGGCAGCGGAGGGAGGGGGCAGCTGGTAGCCGGCTCCAGAGGAGGAGCCCGAGGCGGAGCCCATGCCCCCGCCCTGGCTGCCCTGCTGGGGGTTGCTTTTGGACGGCGCCGGGGGCGTCTGGTTGAGCTGGATGGAGATGTCGCTGGAGGCCTCCGAGGCGCTGCGGCCCCTCTTGGGAGGAGGCCAGGACTCGGGGTGGAGGAACTGGCCGCTGTAGTCGCTGCTCTCGGACAGACGAGGGCGGTAGAGGGCCGGGTGAGGGCGGTACATCTCCTCCTCGGCGTAGCGCTTCATGAACAGATAGACTGACATCACCCCGGCCCCCTGGGCACGACACGGAGGGGGAGGGAGGCCGAGAGAGAGAGAGAGAGAGAAAGAGGGGGAGAGGGAGAAGGAGAGAGAGAGATTTAGTTCAGGGAGGATAAATAGGGTTTACAGAGAGGGGGATGTAACTGTGATGAAAAAGAGGGGAAAAAGAGGGAAAGGAGGTAGGCTAGGGGCTAGAAGAGATGAGGGGGGAGAAAAAGAAAGAGACGTGTGATGCTGAGAAGAAGGTAGGGGGTGTGTGAAGGCGGAGCGGGAGGAGGAGGGGTGGGGGGTTAGCACACACGCTGCGTGACCTGTCCACTGCACCACGTTAGTGCGGTAATACTGACTGTGTGAGGGGAGGCCGAGAGAGGGAGGGAGCGAGGGAGCAAGGGAGGAAGGGAGGGAGGGAGAGAGGGAGTGAGGGGAGGTGAATGGAGAACTTCACAGGGGACTGCACCACAAGAACAAAGGCTCACGGCGTGAACACACCAAATGCATCAATGTGTATGCGTTACCATTATCAAAGCAAGAGCGCAAAGTTGAGGATGCGGTCCATTGTCGCGTGCGTTGGATTTTTCCTACTCTTGCGAAAGAAATTGTGATGTTGTTGTGAGGTTGGACTAACTAACGTTAGCTAACAAGTTTGCTAGATAGCTAACGTTACGATTAGGTATAGGGCAATTTTTACAACTTGGTATTGTCAAATATTAATATTTTAAATGACTGATCTGATAAACATAAATTGGCACCCTGCAGTGCTGCATACTGCCTATCCCCTTACAGCTCACTCTATTCCCTGAATACTAATTGTAACGGATTGTGTATTCAGCATAGTATTCTCAAGGCAAACTAGTGGGTCCAGGGACACGCATATATAATCACAATGTACTTCACCATAAACACAAAAACACACACACACTCACCTCACACATACACGTCCACACTGTACAGGTATGGAGCAGGACGCGTTTTCATCCACGCACCCCCCCCCCCCCCCCCCCCACACACACACACACACACGCGCTCATGTAACCCCACGTGGACACAGAGAGCTGAAGCAGACCTCTTTGAGCAGGAAGGAGGAGGCGGCGAAGGCGAAGGACCAGCCGTAGTGGTAGTGGAAGAACTGCTCGGGCTCCCTGGGCCTGTTCATCACCTCGTCATTAATACTGGAGATGTAGAGCACCAGCCCCACCACCAGGCTCAGCCCTGCACACAGACACACAGACACACAGACACAGAGTAGATTAGCAGTGACACAGACACAAAGAGAGAGAGAGAGAGAGAGAGAGAGAGCGAGAGAGAGAGAGAGAGAGAGAGAGAGAGATAGGGAGAGAGAGAGAGAGATTGAGAGAGACAGAGAGAGAGAGAGAAATTTGAAGGATTATTACACTTCAAAGCGAGCCACTTCAGGATGGACAGTAAGACCAGAGCAGAGGGTGACCACGCTGGACACTGGGCTCTAATAAGACTGAGTCTGGGAGACACACACAGAGCCATCACACAGAGGGACAGAGGGAGAGACCAAGTCTGACATGTGGACACAGAGTGGTGGTGTGTAGGGAGAGCGTGTGGAGGCTGTGTGTGTGTGCGAGAGAAAGTGTAAGTACATAAAGGCAGGAAGTGTGTGTTTGTGTTTGTGTGTGTGTGTGTGTGTGTGTGTGTGTGTGTGTGTGTGTGTGTGTGTGTGTGTTTGTGTGTGTTCATGTATGTATGTTTTGTGAATGGGAAGGAGAGTGTGACTGAAGCAGGCCAAGAAGAATAAAAAGCGGACAGAGGGAGTGAGAAAGTAAAAGGTTTGGTGAGCGTTTTACACCCAGCCACCTCAGTCACTCTGTCCCTGTGGAGTGGGACCAGGGACTTACTCTGCAGTGCTATTCCCTACGCTGCACTACACAGGGTTCCCCGGAAGAGAGAGATCACGCGTGGACCAACACTAAAAAACGCTCCGTCTCCCAGCGACGCCCACACACACTTCTGCTGTCAGCGCATAAGACACTGCATATACTGTATGTATATCTAACAACAACCTGCGATCAATATTTATAGGAAGCCGCATTGGGCGTGTGGCCCCGGAGGATGGCAGGATGCATTTAAAGCCAACATACATGTTTTATATACACAGAAAAGGCCTGCGAATGTAAAAATGAAGCGCACTGAAAAACGCTGCTCCTGTCAGTCAAACGACAAGAGCACATCGTCTTTACCTAAATAAGTAACTCCGGCTGTCTGAGATACACCGTTTTATGTGGACGGGTCCGGGAGAAAAAGAGGGAGGCAGAGGGAGTGCGAGAGAGAAAGAGGGGGGAAAAAAGAGAGAGGCCGAGAGCCGAGACCACAGTGTTGGGGTTGTTTCCTGGCACTCCGCTGTGAATATTCACCAGTACATGGTGTCGGCGGCCACCACCAGGCTACTCTGAGCTACAATATTAACCAGCTCACCTTGTCAGAGCCACACTCAAACAGTCAAACACTCTATCACTCAACAGTCCACACATGCAGCCAACGCCTCAATAGCTCGCTATGCTGGGAGCACTTGGAAAAGGGGGGAGTAGAGCAGGGAAGAGAGGGAGAAATGTGAATAGAGAATGTAGGCTGGAATAGCAGAGAGAAAGGAAAGACTTGGGAACGAGGGAAATTGTAAGAAAAAGATTGATAAAAGTCTAATTGAGATAAACATATTTCATCTCATAGTAACTCCCTCTATCGTCCAATACTCCAAACAACAAATAAAGCCACATGTATTTACAAGCTAGGAAATGAATGATTTATTATTACATTATACATACACAAACAATGTGAAAGACAGTACCGTTTGGACCAGGGCTTTTATTCTGAACAGTATTCTCTAATGGATAAAAGGGAAAGAGGTTATTACTGCCACCTGCTGATCAAGGATGTGAACTACGCCAAAGCAGGAAAACGACATGCTGTAACTGACAGGTGCCAGTTTGATCCTTTAATACTTTCCAGTGTCTGAGTCAAAAACTAAGACAAAGAAAACTCTTTTGTAAGCTTTTTTTCTGTCTAAATCTTTCAAGTTTTAACTGAATTAAGCTGCTCATGATTTGGCCTGTAACACATGTAGCCCTGAAAGGAAAGTCTAAGAATTTCCTCCCAACCCCCCCTAATGACGGGAGACCCAGCTGCATCAGACAGTAAAAATAGAACCATGATGGAGTGGCCTCTGGGGGTTACACAGACAGAGGTAATCAATCAGCGAGTGACAGAATGGTGACAGACAGAAGGAGGCGAGCGTGACTAATTGCTCCCACCTGAGAGGATGAAGAAGATTCCGGAGACAAAGGCCAGGATGGTGCGCTGGGGCCGGATGTGGCCGATGTTGCTGATGACGAAGGCGGTGAAGACGAAGAGCAGCGACACCATGGGGAAGGGCGTAGCCGTGCGCACCATCTCTGTGAGGGGGTCAGAGGTCAGAAGGGTTCAGATGGAAAGCGCCGTGGACCTTTTACGGCCTGGTTACTACC
>JAPMUY010005354.1:237500-247500 GCA_026901105.3 Galaxias olidus | reverse complement strand
CACACACACACACACACACACACACACACACACACACACTCTCTCTCTCTCTCGCTCTCTCACGCACGCGCGCGTGCACACAAACACACACATACACACGCGGAGTTTGGGATTGATAAACATAGCAGCGCCAGCGGGACACGTTCAAGGGACTCAAACAAGCAATAAAGGTGTTTCATGACGAAAGAAGGCTTCTATTACCTCATGTGGGCAAAATGTCACACAATACCAAGGCATTAGTTGATAAAACAATGCGTGGTGGGCTTGCCTAAATATGATAACAGTTGTCTTCATCGCGCGCAGTACTGGCAGACGTTAGGCACGACACAAAAACGTGTTTACAATTACAATTGCTAATCATGCACATTCTCCAGTAGACACATAGACAGAATATTTACGTGTGTTTGAAGTTGTAATATTATATAAACTCTTAGTTTATAATGCTAATATTTAAAAGAATAAACGCTCACCCTGCCACGAGAGACAAACCAAGTCGTGCGCGCGCTGTCAGTAGCCAAGAAACCTCACACTGGGGAGGCTTGGTAGATTTCGCAGTCTTTTTCTCTCTCTCTCTGTTTCTCTCACTCTCTCTCTCTGGTGTGTTTCCCCTACGCCCCCCTACCCATCCTTCCAATTCCTCACTCCCTCTCTTTTCACGCACTCCGTCCTTTCTGAGCACTGCGGTGGTTCAGCGAGCTATACGTTTAAGGACAGTAGGAACTGAAAAAGAGTGAGGGAGAAGCATGTGTGAAAGCGACACAGATGGGAGGAGGGAGAGACGAAGAGGGGTTGGGGGTTTAAAGAGTGGCAATTGGAATTTGGCAAACTCTTCTGGGGAAAAATGACGAGGGGACGGGGTAGCTACATAGTGAAAAAATTCCCATCTACTCTTGTAAAAGTCATATATAATTTTACAACTTTGCCGCCATATGTTCATTCAGTCACTCTCTTATCCATCTCCTTCCCTGACATTCGTGTCTCTTTCGCATATACTTCTATCGAGCTCTTTTTTCACTTCCGACTTTCCTTACATACAACTTTATCTCTATGTAAGTGCCCCTCGTAATATTACTTTGGAAATTAATGCAATTCAATTATATCCAACCTTGCACATACAAAAAAACATAATTGTAAAAAGAATGTTCCAACAAACAAATGTATATTCACCAGGGAACTCTTAAGAGTACAGTAAGGAGCATGAATATGAGTCAAAGAGTACAGCCTATTGTAACCTGCTGTCTATTCCTCTCCTCTGCTCCTTCCCTCCCCTTTCTTGCCCCCGCTTCCTTTCCTCTTGTGGCCTCTGTCCCTTGGTCTATTTTTAGATGGCCGGTGGAGGAATCCTATATTTATAGTAGGGATATCAATAGCTTGGACACTCTGACCTCATAGGGAAAGAGAAGAGAGCAAGTGTTTTACACTGGTAGAGTGTCTATGGAGGAGAAGCCATATTATGTCACCATTATTGCGCGCAGGCCCAGCAGGTTAAGCACTGATACAACAGTAGTCAAGGTTTTAGCTGCCAGATAAGTTCCACAGAAACCATACAACCCATGGATAACACACGGTAAACTTACGTTATCTGTACCCTAAAACCTGACACGCCTCCCTATTGGGCTATATGAAAACAGGAGATGATATCCTTAACAATGGGGCTTTTTCAGATAAACAAAATGATTGACACAACGCTATATCACTCGACAAATACACCACAGACAGTCTCACACTCGGAAATGGGGAAAGAGATGAAGAGAGAGAAGATAGCGAGTGAGTGAGCGGGGAGACAGATGAAGGACAAAAGTAAGAGGAGAGAAAGTGAGTTAGAGGAGGAGGAGGAGGAGGAAGAGGAGGCATAGCGGGAGCAGGGAAGCTGATGAGATTTTAATGTGAAGGTCAACTTGTTCTAAGTCAGATCTCTGGAGATAGTAGTGGTGGTGGAGGTGGGCTGGGGGGGGCTGCATGCCTCACACGGGAGGAGGAGGAGCAGGGCTGCTGAAAGTGAGATGCCGGGGAGGTGGTTTTGCTGGTTCAACAACTACTGCAGTAAATGGAAAAGTCAGCATCTTACATGTGTGTGTGTGTGTGTTTGTATGTAAGTACTGTGAGTGTACGTCTTTGTGTGTGTGTGTGTGTGTGTGTGTGTGTTTGTGTGTGGGCATGTATGTCTTTGTGTGTGTGTTTGTGTGTGAGCATGTTAGTACTGTGAGTGTATGTCTTCATGTGTGTGTGTTTGTGGAGTAGAGAAAAAAGAGGGAGAAACAGAGGGCTTTGGCAAAATAAGAGGGGGATGAAAGGGAGTACTACGCACACACACTCTCATTGATATTCAATATTTTATTACACATAAAACTCAAGTACTGTGTCTTATTAATATGAATAGTACACATTTCCACAATATATGTTATATAGTCATATAAATAAAACAATTCATAGTATATGTGCATTTTCCATAATTTCAGAGACAATTTATTATATTTTCTCCAAGTACACACAACAAACTAAGTTCAACTAATAAATACATACTGTAAATTCAACTTCGAACTATCTGCCAACGATAATATATCTACCTATCTACAGTCTCTAACTATGAAAAACCTTACTCCTTCCTCTTTGAAGATTATTATTGGACATTCATTTGCCACCGTGGCAATTTAAAAGAAACGTAGATAACCTTTCGTTTCTTTGATAGGAAATCTGGACTAGGTGAGAGATACCTGACAGTTGTGCGGCGGTGTTTGACATCTGGATGTAGCCACGTGTGGTAATGTGATAAAGACTGTGTGTGCAGACGAGATGGCGGGGACAGGGGAATATCATAGAGCGAGTGTGTGGGCTGTCCTCCCCCGTCTCACCGGAGGTTTAATGACAGAGTCATGATCATTTTCCATGTATTGAGCCGTCCCACTGGTGCTGCCACCACCTCATTACTCCTAATCAATGTGGTAGCAACGTCATGACACAGCACAAAGATTCTACACTGGACCTGCCCAGTAGCAACCAGGGATACATAGAGGACTGGAGCTTTTATGCCAGATTTATTGTATTTCATATTTTATATTTAATAATCGTCATATCACACTAAGAAATGTAGGATGATTACATATCATTAGGACTCGTGCTGTATGTTGGCCGTCTCAAATCTGTACAACAACGTCTGAGTGACATTGCAACTTGACGCCTGAGGTGAAGCAAAGATAACACGCTGGCTGTGTTTGTTTCCTCAGGTCCCCTGTCTAGATGGGGTTTAGGCTCTATGCAGGGCCTGAGCAGGAGCCCTCCCTCAGCCCAGCCAGGCTCCTGTCTGAACCCACCAGTGCTGGGGAATCTCAGGTCACCGCACTGTTCCGACGTTGACAGGGGGCGTCAAATGAGGCCAACCAGGACTTGCGTTTGCACTTCCAGAAGATGCCTGTCTAAAAAAGGGGCTGCTTGTGTGTTGGGTCCTGGTCAAACTGTCCAATCAGCAGCCAGACTGCACAGACAGCCGGAGACAGATTGATTTTAGACAGACAAATCAAAATGCTGACAACACATTTGAAATATTATACTGTATGCGGTTTCCCCCCCAAAAAACACAAAATCCCACTGTTATCATAATGTAAATATCTAGAGACAAATAATACATTTATTGATGAAAATGAATTAGTCAGTAAATAGTGTATGAAGCGACTCTCTCTTCACCACCATCATAAATAAATCTTCAATTAATCATCCATTTAAAATTTAAAGAAACACGGCAGTTGTGCAGAAAACAATATGGCTCTCCATAACACAAGTTAAGTTTATTCTGTTAAATAACAGCGGTTCCAAATAAATGGATTGGAAATTTGGCATACACACAACTCTAGCTGTATTTTTTTATAATACTGTATTTTAAAACTATATGGCTCTACTTACTGTAAGACATACAGTATACTTTATAAGCAGTATGCATGTAATGTAAATTAGTAAATCAGCTTTAGTGGTTATCAGAGTCCCCATGTTTCATAGGAGAACTTAATGGATGTCTTAAATAACCAGGGAGCCGCTCGAGCTAAAACCTTGATCGCTCTCTATGCCACTTCCTGGTATGAGTACGAGCATAAAGGTGTCCTGGCGTTTTTCATGTAAACGTTGGCTTTTGGTTGAGTGAGAACTGTTTTAGTACTACTCACTGGTTAATGTTTAAAAATGGGGCTCTAGGAGGGTTTGTGATTCTACTGTGGGAGCGGGGGCTTCTCAGACCGCAGTGAGGGGCGACGGGGCGAACTCTGGGTTGATGAAGGAGAAGCCCTGGAAGTCCTCCTGGTCCAAGGCTGCTAGAACGTCCGGGTCAGAGGGCGTCAGTGCCGGTGGAGCTGCAGTGAAGAACTGGTCAAAGTTCTCTGCTTTCTTTCCACCCTGAGAAGGACATTGAAGTGGGCCTCCGTCAACAACAACATTAAAACACTCTCTCAAATACAACACCTACGCAGACATGCTACACATATAGCACACATACACAGAAGCATTTTCCATGATGGACAGGATAAAAGAAGCCACAGGCGACAGTAGCCTGTCTCTCTCTAACACTGTGGCTCTGGTGCCTGTCTCTCTCTAACACTGTGGCTCTGGTGCCTGTCTCTCTCTAACACTGTGGCTCTGCTGCCTGTCTCTCTCTAACACTGTGGCTCTGCTGCCTGTCTCTCTCTAACACTGTGGCTCTGGTGCCTGTCTCTCTCTAACACTGTGGCTCTGCTGCCTGTCTCTCTCTAACACTGTGGCTCTGGTGCCTGTCTCTCTCTAACACTGTGGCTCTGCTGCCTGTCTCTCTCTAACACTGTGGCTCTGCTGCCTGTCTCTCTCTAACACTGTGGCTCTGGTGCCTGTCTCTCTCTAACACTGTGGCTCTGGTGCCCGTCTCTCTCTAACACTGTGGCTCTGCTGCCCGTCTCTCTCTAACACTGTGGCTCTGCTGCCCGTCTCTCTCTAACACTGTGGCTCTGCTGCCTGTCTCTCTCTAACACTGTGGCTCTGCTGCCCGTCTCTCTCTAACACTGTGGCTCTGCTGCCCGTCTCTCCCTAACACTGTGGCTCTGCTGCCCGTCTCTCTCTAACACTGTGGCTCTGCTGCCCGTCTCTCTCTAACACTGTGGCTCTGCTGCCTGTCTCTCTCTAACACTGTGGCTCTGCTGCCCGTCTCTCTCTAACACTGTGGCTCTGGTGCCTGTCTCTCTCTAACACTGTGGCTCTGGTGCCTGTCTCTCTCTAACACTGTGGCTCTGGTGCCTGTCTCTCTCTAACACTGTGGCTCTGGTGCCTGTCTCTCTCTAACACTGTGGCTCTGCTGCCTGTCTCTCTCTAACACTGTGGCTGTGCTGCCTGTCTCTCTCTAACACTGTGGCTCTGCTGCCTGTCTCTCTCTAACACTGTGGCTCTGCTGCCCGTCTCAGGTAGGAGGCCAGTCACGTCCGCTCCCTGGCCCCTTAGCAGCGTGGGACAGACGCTCTGCCAGTCGATAGGAATCTCATTTGGCTAATGGGCCTGGCCTCTCACCCCGGAGCCCAGAGACAGCTTGGCCGCCGGCCGCCGGCGAGGCCACGGAGCGCTGGGTAACAGGCTAATGATTTGCATACGGGGCAGGGTGGCACGACCTCACCGAGTGAGAGGGCTATCCCCCGCCTCTGGTGTGACACGGCTGTCTTTTCCCGACACGTCCAGCGCAAAGAGGGAACAAATAGCATGAAGAGAGAGAGGGAGAGGGGGATAGAGATAGATAAATAGAGAGAGGGGGAGAGAGAGAGAGAGAGAGAGAGAGAGAGAGAGAGAGAGAGAGAGAAAGAAAGCGGGAGAGAGAGGCTGTGAGAGAGAAACAGAGAGAGAGAGTGGTATGGGGAATATGGGGGAGGAAGTGAGAGATGCAGGAAGCGAGGCAGGGAGGGAGGGAGAGAGGAAGGGAGAGAGAGAGAGAGTTTTGGCAGAGAGATAAAAGGCAGGCGAGGCCAAGAGGGAGCAGAAGAAATGGAGAGTCTGAATTTCATGGGCTGAGGTAAAGAAATACCCAATGGATGGATGGAGGGAGGGAGGGGGACGAGAATGGAGATGAAAAGGGAGGAGAGGCGGGAGAAGGCATTGAAGAGATATGGCAGGACACTGGAGAGGCTAACTGACAGCTCTGACAGCCCCACAAGGGCCTCCGGAAAAAGAGACGGAGATGGGAGGGGGAGTAAAGGAAGAGAAGACACAGAGAAAGGCAGAGCGAGAGAGGGAGAGACGGAGGGAAAGCCAATTTGGGAGGAGGAGAAGAGGAAGAGGAAGGTAAAGCTCCCCCCTCTGTCACTGACGGTCCGGGGTTTGAAGGGCGGCTCGATCTCCAGTCTCTCCAGCCGGTCCCAGTCGATCCAGCGGAAGAAAGGATGCTCCCTGATCTCCCTCTCAGCTTCCTCCCCTCCTCCTAGGCGCTTGGCCGGATGCTTGGTCATGAGCTGCAGAAGAAATGGAAGATGAGAGAGGGATATGATGGAGGAGAGGAGAGTGAAAGGGGAATTGAGGGGTCTATCTTTTCAGTGAATTTCAGTTCAGAGTTGATTGTCTTCTATAGCGTACACCGCAGGCCTGTAATAATCTCCCCTGTACATGTATCAGTGATAGGGGAGAGAGTCTCCGTACGCACCCCTTTGCAGATGGCGACGGCCTCGCGAGAGAGGCTCTTGGGGTAGGAGACGCTCTGCTCCATGATGGACTGGAACAACTCCTCCTCATCGATCCCATCAAACGGAGGCTGAGCAAGGACCAAGGCAGAGGAGTGGTTACAAGAGACGGATACGAGAAGGGAGGAAACTAAGGAATGTACAGTACTGTGCAAAAGGTTTAGGCAGGTGTGATGTCTTTAAAGTTAGAAAAAAAAAACATAAAAGGATACATGTTAATAGTTAATTTTTTTTATCAATTCATAAAATACAAAGGGAGGGAAAAGCAAATCTGTATCAAATCAACATTTGGTGTGACCACCCTTCGCCTTCAAAACAGCATCCCCTGCCTAAAACTTATGCACAGTACAGTATATTTAAGACCTAGTATGTTTTTCAACAATTTCATAAGCTCATTTAGAAATAAGATACGGTTTTCAAAGCAAAAACATACACTTACACGATATAGAAAATAAGATACTTCACAACAGATTAAAAACAGTATCATTTGAAAATATAAAAATCTAGATCAAAAGTACAAGACAACAATTGTAGATTGCAAATAAAATCTATTCCGTTAGGTCTTTATAATAAAACAATGAAAATCAGATGGGAAGTTAGTCAGCTATTTAGTTTATTTATGGGGGGGGGGGGGGGCAAGTTGTGTCAAAATCTGTCTTGCTCTGGGTTTACAATCTGCACCTTGGAACATTTAGTGGAGCTTTGTCCGATTCAATAAGAGTTTAATTTCATACAGTTTGACAAGGACCGTAATGGAACTCAGGGCTAAGCCACTTGTTTTACAACTTGTCAATAAAATCTTCAAATCAATTCTAAAATTCACAGGCAGCCATGGAAGGACTGCCAAGCAATGTGTTCTCTATTGTTGCCCTCGCTAAAAGCTTTGCAGCAGCATTTGACTCTAGCTGCTAATGGGAAAAGGGTTTTACACTAAGACCAATAAAAGTACACTCTTGAAAAACTAAAATCACCTATTTTTCCAATTGCAAGGTAAATGCTAGTATCTCAATTATGCTTTCAAGGTGAATTGTTTTGGGGGGATATCCAATATTGGAAGTTTAAAGTTGTTTAAAACATTAAGATTAGCAGAATCAAATCCAACTAAATATATATAGATAGTCAGCAGAACAGTCAAAGTAGGTATAATGTTAGAGATCATATGACCCAGGGGAACTATAGATGACAAAATATATATAAATGTAGGCCAAGATTTTACTTTAAAATAGTCAATATCCTTTATACAGTGTTTACAGAAAGTATTCAGACCTCTTCACTTTTTCCACATTTCGTTTTAAAAATTGATTAAATTGGCCAATCTAGGACGTTCCGACTTGTCCCAAAGCCACTCTTGAGTCTGGCTGTGTGCTAAGGGTCGTCGTCCTGTTGGAAGGTAGACCCCAGTCCGAGGTCCAAATCACTCTGAAGCATGTTTTTATTCTCATGATCCGGACTAGTCTCCCAGTTCCTGCAGCTGAAAGCATTCCCACAGCATGCTCACCGTAGGGATGGTATTGGGCAGGTGACGCTCGGCATTCAGGCCAAGTAGATCCATCTTGGTATCACCACAGAATCTGGTTTCTCCTAGTCTGAGGGTCATGCACCTTCCACTGAGGAGTGGCACCTGTCTGGCCACTCTACCATAAAGGCCTGACGGGTGGAGCGCTGCAAAGATGGTTGTCCTTCTGGAAGGTTCTCCCATGGGGTTTGTGGTCACCTGCCTGACCAAGGCCCTTCTCCCCCGATGGCTCAGTTTGGCCGAGCTGTAGTAACCAGCTCTAGTAAGAGTCTGATCTGAAATGCACTGTACACTGTGCAACCTCATAAAGACAGCTGTGGAGATTGTTGATTTTTTAAATATATCTATATCCATTTGAAATAAGGATTTAACGTAACACCGTGTGGAATAAGTGAAAGGGGTCTGAACCCTTTCTGAATGTACTAATGTGTAGTCAGTGGTAGGAAAACGTTCCCTCTACTTCAGTGGACTACTGTTTACTGTACCTGTCCAGCCAGCATTTCATAGAGCAGGACTCCATAGGACCACCAGTCCACTGCCTTGGTATAGGGCTGGTAGGCCACAATCTGTGAGAGGGCAGGAGGGGTGGGAGGGAAAAGGAGTGAGTGAGAGGCAGCAGAGCTCCACTGTTCCCTGAGTTACAACAGTGTTGCTGTGATAGGCAGCGGTGGAGGAGAGGAGAGGAGAGGAGAGGAGGAGGGAGACAAAAGAACGAGAACACATGGCATGTGGGAGAGTAAATGTAATAGTGAGGCAAGAAATTGACACATGACTGTGTGTGTGTGTGTGTGTGTGTGTGTGTGTGTGTGTGTGTGTGTGTGTGTGACTGTGTGTGACTGTGTGTGTGTGTGTGTGTGTGTGTGTGTGTGTGTGACTGTGTGTGTGTGTGTGTGTGTGTGTGTGTGTGACTGTGTGTGACTGTGTGTGTGTGTGTGTGTGTGTGTGTGTGTGTGTGTGTGTGTGTGTGTGTGTGTGTGTGTGTGTGTGTGTGTGTGTGTGTGTGTGTGTGTGTGTGTGTGTGTGTGTGTGTGTGTGTAAATAATTGCACACTCTTATGTTGGAGCACTACTGGACAATGTGGAGCACCAGGGACTGATTCCCGGCACCCCGGGGGATATTTATTGTATATTTTCAAAAATGGCCGAAGTGGGGAAATCAATTGGCATTTACATAAGAGAGACGATGCCTAGGGGTTTAACAGTGAGGCAGACAATTTCATAGTGACGCACAGCAGAACGCATTTTCTCTGTCTCTGTCTCTCCCCCACTTACCCTCTCTCCCACGGTCACGGGATGAAAACGTGTGAATGTAGGCGTCAAATGCATAACACACTGATAGGTCAACGCTTTCCATAGCCACTCCACTGCATACAGAATGCAGACACTCCATACATGTAACTGTCTGCAAATAACTCATAGGTAGGGTCCTCACAAATCACACTAGATGCAGCTGTGTCTACAGAACACAGGGGAAGGTTTTTGGACACGCGTGAGCATTTCAGGCACCCACCCTCTCTCTCCTCTTCCCCAACCCCACCCACCCCACCCCACCCCCACCTACACCCTCACCCTAATTGAATCATAGAAGTTAATTATTCCACGTTGCTGACAAGGTCACAAAGGAGAGATGAGATGAGAAGAGCTGCAGGGGAGAGATACGCCGTCTCACAACTCCCTAGACCACGGGGGAAATGTGAAGGCGACGTGTGTCGGAGAGTGGCAGAGTGGGTGAGGTGGTGGCTGTACCTCAGCTTCATTGTACCCACAGAAGGTTAGAATTAGGGTTAGGGTTTGGGTGAAGGGTTAAGGGTTAAGGT
>JAPMUY010005354.1:227500-232500 GCA_026901105.3 Galaxias olidus | reverse complement strand
CCATGAAGTCGTTCCGGGAGGTGCGGTCCCAGTCCCACACCTCCACTGACAGACGGCGGTCCCACTGACGGCCACGCACCGAGCTGGGGGACACAACGTCTAAGGGTTTTAACACAGAGACAGAGACAGAGCTGGGGGACACAACGTCTCAGGGTCTTAACACAGAGACAGAGACAGAGCTGGGGGACACAACGTCTCAGGGTCTTAACACAGACAGAGACAGAGCTGGGGGACACAGCGTCTCAGGGTCTTAACACAGACAGAGACAGAGCTGGGGGACACAACGTCTAAGGGTCTTAACACAGACAGAGACAGAGCTGGAGGACACAACGTCTCAGGGTCTTAACACAGACAGAGACAGGGCTAGAGGACACGTCTCAGGGTTTTAACACAGACAGAGACAGAGCTGGAGGACACAGCGTCTCAGGGTCTTAACACAGACAGAGACAGAGCTGGAGGACACAGCGTCTCAGGGTCTTAACACAGAGACAGCAGAGCAGTGAAGCCAAACACAGAGACAGAGACAAACTCACAAGACGAAGCTCTCGTTCCAGACGGGGTTGAGCGTGGAGCGGATGGTCTTGGTCTTCTGTTTGCTCTGACTTTTGGGGTCGGGGATCAACTTGAGCTTGACGTAGGGGTCGGACAGGCCGTTAGGGTCCATGGGGATAAGGTTGCAGGCCTCGCGCACTGGAGAGAGACATCAGAGAGGAAACAGAGAGAGCGCTTATAGGCTTATAGGGTAGTTACAGCGTTCCCAAAACCACATTACCCACAACGCAGCAGGGCCCAGTCAGGTTAATTACTGACCGTTTAGATTTCATTCAATGGCCAGGCTGTCATTCAGAATCTTTAACTGGAGTGTGTTGCCTTGCAGTGAGTTACCACTTGAAAGTGATTATTTTCGATAACTAATCAAAACAACAGTCTTTGACTTTTGTTTTGTTTTTCTGCTAATTACTTTAAAAACAAAGTTAAGTAGCGTTCAATGCATGTCAGCAATACTTTATTCATTCATGCAAAGAAAATTTGCACATAATCAAGTAATAAATGAAGTGGTTTATACTTTGTATGCCCTCCAGTTCTGGGATAGCATACTCTATAACTGTATCAATACAGCAGTGGTGCAAAGCGAGAAAAGCCATTCCATTGCAGGTCTGTCGTTGATCCAGCACAGCCCTCTAGATGCTGATTGATTGGCTCGTTGGTTTGGATGGGCTAAAGGGGAATCTATGGTCCACAGGTTTCCAGGGAAATTAACTATTCCTCAAATAAACAGAAAGTGATCCCTCATGATCCGGTTGGTCCTATGCAGGGACCCCGAGGCTGCCCTCTGACCTGTGATGAAGATCTCCTCGTTCTCTCCTCTGACGGTCAGGTGGATCCTGCCTCTCTTCTCCGTGTGGTCCTGTCCACAGAGACTCGGCACGCTGGTTTCACACCGCCTGTGCACGTTCATCTCACAGCCTAAAGACACACACACACACACACGCACACACACACACACACACACACACTCTCACACGCACGCACGCACGCACACACACACACACACACACACACACGCACACTCTCACACGCACGCACGCACGCACGCACACACACACAGGCCTTTGTCATCACCTGAAACCGCATCTACTCAGTCATGAACTGAGGTCATAAGCAGGCAGGGTTGAAGGCACAAAAGACCCACCAAACCACATACACACACGCACACACACATACACACACGCACGCACACACACACACACACACACACACACACACACACACACACACACACACACACAAACACGTGTAGACACACACACACACACACGTGCAGCGTGACTCACAGCTGCATTGCATGCCCTGGTTGATGAGTCCATAGAGCAGGGAGCCACAGTGATCACAGAAGGTAGGACTGGTGTAGGTGTGCAGCTTGAACAAGTGCTGGCTCTTCAGATCCTGCAGGACACACAGCAGGCAGAGCGAGAGAGAGGGGGGGGGGGGGGGGGGTAATGTAAAAGTAATGAATAGAGGTTGCAGACACATGGGAAAAGAACAATCATTTGTTTAGAACCACACGATTACTCACAATTACTCACAATCACACACACACCTGGACCCCCTACACACACACACACACACACACACACACACACACACACACACACACACACACACACACACAAACAGGGGTTTAATTCTAACAAGGAAGACTTTTGCAGAAATTGGGATATATTCATGGGCAGACCAATTAGACTTCTCCCATGGGAGCGGATATGTAAATGAGGGTGCATTCAATTGAGAAGGCTCACAGAGCCCAAGTGTGTGTGAGAGAGTGTGTGAGTGTGTGTGTGTGTGTGTGTGAGAGAGAGAGAGAGAGAGTGTGAGGGAGTGTGTGTCTGCCGGTTGTGTACGCTGTGCAGAGACGGCTGAATCATTTTTATCTGCTCTTCAGCTCATCCGCTTCTTCCTGCTCCTTCCGCCCCCCTCCCTCCTCTTCCCAAACTGTCTGTCTCTCAATCTTCTTCCTCTCCTCTCCTCACCCTCCTCCTCCTCCTCCTCTCCCCTCCCCTCTCTAAGCTTCACTCTGAGAACATCCCCATGCTCTGTTTTTCCCTGCCAACAGCCTCCCTGTCAATCTGTCTTCCTCCATGTTCTCTTTGTCTGTCTCTATCACTCCGTCAAACACACACACACACACACACACACACACACACACACACACACACACACACACACACACACACACACACACACACACACACACACACAAACAAAGACGTTTTTTTTTGGCCTAATTTTTTTTCGGGGGGCTGGCTGGCAGGGAAAAGAAATGTGAGGGAGAAAGAAGTGAAATGTCTTTGAAATCCTGGAGACTCAAAGAGAGATGGAGCACTCTGCTCACTCTCTCCAAATCTGTGGCTTATCATTCTCTCTCCCTCCATCCGTCCCTCCATCCCTTCCTCTGACCGTCCCTCCCTTCCTCCCTCCCTCCGTCCCTTCCTCCCCCCTCCCCCCGTCCCTTCCTCTCCCTCCCTCCCTCCCTCCGTCCCTTCCTCCCCCCTCCCTCCCTCCGTCCCTGTCTCCGTCCCTCCCAGTTGTATTTCCACGTTCCCTGTCCCTGCCTGACCTACCTGAGTCACTCCAGAGGGAAGGAGCAGAGAGTGAAAGAGAAGAGTGCAGCACGGTGTGTGTAGAGAGGAGGACAGATGGAAGGACAGAGAAGAGGAGGAGGAGGAGGAGGAGGGGTGTCTGACAGAAGATGGATGGATCTAAGCAAATTATGGACTAAAAATGAGTGGAAGGCAGAAAAAGCAAAGTGTGTGTGTGCGTGCGCGCTCGTGAATGTGTGTCTGTGTGTGAATGTGTGTGTGTGTGTGCTTGTGAACGTGTGTGTGTGTGTGTGTGTGTGTGTGTGTGTGTGTGTGTGTGTGACTGTGTGAAGCTAATGAAGGATGGAGTGGCATATGTACTCACCACGGGTGCTGTCTTAGCTCCAGGACAAGTGAAGGTTACAAACTCGTGACATCGTTTATGGACCACAAAACTGCAAACTGTGCAGAGGGGAGAAGAAGACCCCGATGAATCCATGAAGTTTTGATGGATTCAACGTACTCACTTTAACGCCGTTATGTTTGTCCTTTACCTTGACATTGGAATCCCTGCTTGCCGATGCCCCTATGTGTGAAGAAACAGCACAGAGTGAGAAACAGTCATTTACACACATAGGCACACGTCTTTGGAGTGACATGTGGGACCACACACAAACACATACACACACATACACTTTGGCACAATGACTCAGTAGTATCCGTTCTAAACTTTGATGCACACAGAGAAACATTGACCTGACAGCTACAGTCAGTTGTTAGTGCCTCCTGCCATCTCTGAGCCCACCAGGTCAGGCTGATGAGCACGCTCAAGTTGTCTATTTTTACACTCTCAGTCTCTCTCTCACACACACACACACGCACACCACGACACACACACAAAGACACACATAGTGACACACGCAAACACAAACACACTCAATCCCCTCGCCTTGAGAAAACGCCCCGTCGGCTGGTTTCTAGTGTCTCCTTAAGGCGAAATTGAATAATTAAAGCCATTGATTGGCTAAACAGTCCACTCAGCCAATAAGCACCCCCCCCCCCCCCCCCCCCTCCCCGCTGTGAGTCAGAGGCTGATTACAATGTAAGAGAGGCTGAGGACCAGGGCACCCTGAGGGGGCCTTCATAATCACTCAGGAGGGGGACAAAACACTGTCAGTTTAGTCTCAGCACAAAGTGTTCCTGCAACGCGTCCGTCAACCATTTCCCCCTCCACTGCCAACAGAACTAAATGACAAAAAAAAAAACTAGAAATGTTTGAATTTTTTCCATAAATAATTTGGCTCAAAGGGCACCGGTTTCTGAGAATGAGCCAGTTAGGGTTTGTCCTGAATTCTTATCCAGATATATGAGGAGGGACCTCTATGAAAGTGTGTGCCCTGACATAGCCAACAGTCTTTCCATAGACCCTATATTGACTAGGCCCTTCGGAAAAGCAATTGGGAAGAGTTTTCTTAGAATTCCACCAGGGGGCACTAGAGAATCAGAAATGAATTTTGCATCGCCCAACAGTGCCACATGCTGGTCAAAGACCAACGGGTGATGAAACATGCACAGGTATCAGGCTGTAAGTCAACTGTGTTGTACATGACTTTCATTTGAATTTAGCTTGGAAGAGCCTAGAATCCTTTGCAGGGAACATTAAGATTGGAGTGAAGATTAAGATTTCAACTATTTTGACTAAAGCTTAAGTCGCCTTCTCTTCTCCTTGCCTTCATTGATATGAGTTCGCTAACAGCTCCGGGGGAGTACATATTTACAGCCTCGCATTGATCAATATTCTCCTCCCATTATGGTCTATTGAGGGCTGAAAACGTATACCTCCGACGTAATCAAGTATGTGTCATCAATGTCAAAGGTCATTAAGTAGATTTGTCGTTTTAGTCTTAGTTTTAGTTCTCA
>JAPMUY010005354.1:222500-225000 GCA_026901105.3 Galaxias olidus | reverse complement strand
AAACACACCGATGTACAACATTTGATATTTGGAGCGCGGTTGCAGACTACTAAATGATACATGAAACAGCAACAGAGAGTGAATGAATAAATAAAAATAGCCAATAACAAACACCATGTGAAAAAGGGCTGGTTGAAAGGAGTGTGGCTCCCTCCAGAAAACCTGGGGCACATCCATCAACCGGCTGAGGAGGTGGAAAACACAAGGAAAAACTCCACAAACAAAAGAGGGAAAGAGAGAAAGAGGAATGTGGAGTCACGCTAGGAAGGAAGAAGCAGAGACTGTACCTGTGTCTACGGAAGCCTTGGCTGACAGACTTGATCAAAGAGCAGTCTTCTCCTATTCCTCTCCCCCTCTCTTTATCTCTCTGTCTCTCCCTTTGAAAGGCAGGCAATCTGATTGCACCTGTCGCTGGTCACGTCAAAAAAGAGATAGACTGACGGGTTAAGAAAGACGGAGAGAAGGACAAGGCAAACAGTGGAGTGGCAGGAGGAAGAACAACCCCCAAACTGTAGGAGGAAGAGAAAAATAGACAGAAGCAGCTGCCAACAAAAGAGAGAGAGAGAGATAGTAACAAGGTTAGGAGGTTCAAGCTTTCCAAGAACGAGAGAAGACGAAGGAGGAGTAGGAGGGCTATTTATCCGTTAACCCGAAGGCAGGGTGAACAGGAGGACGAGATGGAGAGAGAGGTGGTATCCTCTTTCCAAGATTGAGTCTGTTTTTACCAAAGAAGAGGGGATGGGAGAGAGCGATAGAGCTGGAGAAAGTACCAGAGAGAGAGAGAGAGAGAGAGAGAGGGAGAGGGAGAGGGAGAGGGAGAGGGAGAGAGAGAGGGAGGAGATGGAGGGGCATGGGCAACGATTCATTTTGAAATCTGGGTTACTTCTCTCTGGAGAGAAATAGAGGGAGCCGGAGAGGGGAGGGGAGGGGAGGGTGAGTGAAGGGGGGTCGGGGGGGGGGGAGTTTGAGACGGAGACAGAAATTGCCATTCACCGCCGCCGCCACCGCCGCCATGGACCGGCAGACGCCAACTGTCTCTTGCCTCCTCGGGTGCCAGACTGAAAGAGGGAGAGCAGAGAGAGAGAGGAGAGAGAGAGGAGAGAGAGAGGGACACCATTCAGAGCGGGCGGCAGAGTGCTGTGGGGAGACCCCGACACACACCGCGTTTAACCAGGCTCCGTCCACAACACAATCCACCGGGCCTGGCCATGCAGGGCAGCAGCCTCCAAAACGTGGGCCTCCCTGTCGCTCCAGAGGGAAGGGAGGGAGAACAGGGCAGCAGCCTCCATAAAGTGTCGCTCCAAAGGGAGGGGAGGGGGAACCGGGAAGCAGCCTCCATAACGTGGGCCTTCCTGTCGCTCCAGAGGTAGGGGAGGGTGAACCGGGAAGCAGCCCACTTCCGAGGCGGTTCAATCAGTGCACCGGGAATCAGCCGTCAGAATAGCTCTCTGTGTGAACAGGTGGTGTAGCAACAATACTGTAGTCCCACGGTGGCCTGAAATCAGGTCACCCTCTGGCCTGATGGGAAGCGGAGTTCTGAAGGGGGTCTGTGAACACCTGCTGGGTTGGCTCGTACTGTACATGGAAAAAAAGCGGCCAGATAATGGCACCCACCTACACGTACAGATTGCGTTCCCACGAACAGACGCAAACACACACATACATGCGCACACACACACACATACACACACACACGCACACACATGCTCTGATGACACCCACCCACACGCTTCACACAGCGCTCATGTCAAACTGGCATTTGGTCACAGTAACACACATGCACACACAACACACACACACACACGTGATCTAACAAGACGTTGTGTTGTTATGTTCAGCTTAGCACATGTCCGTTCTGCACATATTCTGGGCTGACATTGGGAAGGGAAGGAGAGAGTGTAGGAGGAGAGAAGGAGAGGAGGAGAGGAGGAGAGGAGGCTGGACAGCATGGGAAAAGAGAGAGGGCAAGGGATGCACAGAGGCAGGGGACCAGTGGCAGTGCGGAGAGGAGAGGGACGGACAGATTGGGAGAGGGAGCGAAGGGTTGAAGGTCTAATTAATGAAAATGTAGGTTATTAGTCTCCTGATAAAGACACTGGCAGAGAATTAATTAACAATTATAATTAGCAAGATTGTTAGAGAGCAAAATGGTGTCAGCTGGCGAGATAAGAGCGCGTGAGTGAACACAAGTGTGTGTTTGATGCCGTCGTTGTGTGTGTGTGTGTGTGTGTGTGTGTGTGTCCAAAATAGAGCTGCAGGAGCACATTTCATCTGACAATGATACATGTCGCCTCAGCATTAGCCAAGCAGAAACAGCCGCTGATGGAGAGTGATAGGGGCGTCCTCTCTCTCCGTCCCGCTTCGCTCACGCTCCGTTCACCCCCTCCCTCTCCTCCCCCCCGCCCCTCGCCAGCTCTCTCTCTCTCTCTCTCTCTCTCTCTCTCTCTCTCACGCTACGCCACTTTAGATCCCAGCTAAATTTACCTGCCTAATCAATCTT
>JAPMUY010005354.1:205000-217500 GCA_026901105.3 Galaxias olidus | reverse complement strand
CTTCACAATACAGGGGTAGGAAGGAGACACAGCAACACTTAGTGTTATTTAAAGAGAATCATATTTTATGAAGCAATTCTCAGGAAGTAAGTGCAGCACTGACCCTCCAGCCCCACCCCAGACTGACGATGTCCAAACAAACCAACTCATCTAGATCAGGGCACGGACCAGACCAGTCTGAGCTGTACACAACCCAGGGCCCCGGCAACCCGCCTTAGCAACCCGCAAGAGGGGGCGGGGGGCGGGGGTAGGCTTATGGTGTGTTCGTTGTTGCTATGGTACAACTCGGCCTTAGCGAGTCACTTCAACAAGCCACACAGCTGCCTCGCTGGATACGTTGGCCCTTTCACTGTAAGAACCATGGAAGATGTGATCATCGCGTGGTGGTATCTGATGGGGGGGAGGGGGGATTTGGGGCGTGGGCCTGGCGAGTAGAACCTATGGCGCTCCTGTGTTTCCTTGATAAAATTTTTCACGGCCAGACTTTAGCCAATGAGGACCCTGTTTGATTCCTGGAGCGCCATGCGTCATACTGCCCAGGCCCGTGGCCGATAGAAAGAGAGAACGGAGGCTAATACCGTTTGCACCACTGGTCTCAAATCATCTGCAGGACTGAAGGACAACTGGACTGATCAAAGCACACTTTCATACTATTGTAGACACTTAATGGCATTATGGGAAAACTTTCAAACGGAAAGGAAAACAGCACGTGGTGAATCAAAATGGAACGCACAGCGGAGTGGAGTAATGCTTTAATCTCTCATTTCTCAGGGCACGAGTCCCACTGTACCAACAGAGGAACACTGCTGCAGATAAGACAAAACCAAACACAGCAGATAATTGATGATAGGCTTTGAGTATCTACTAAGTAGGACGCTTGATCCTTGGGAAGATCAGATGGGAGCGGATACTGTGGTGTGAGTGTGCATGTGTGTGTGTGTGTGTGTGTGTGTGTGTGTGTGTGTGTGTGTGTGTGTTTGTCAGAGAGAGAGAAAGAGAGGGAGAGATTATGGGAATACTTGAGGCACTGCTGTACACTGAGTCTCAGTGGGGACTTGAGAAGAGATGAGGATCATTGGCTGAGAGATGTACGCATGTGTGTAAAATATGCATGCACAGCACAGTGTGTTAGAGTGCCTGAGATGGGGTGAGGCAGAGAGGGAGAGAGCACTAGGGATATCACACAGAATAATGCTGCAGAGTGGTGTGCACATATGTAACACACATCCAAACACACACACACGCACGCACACGTGTTCCCACGCACACGCATGTACACTCAAGCGCAGGGACATACAAAGGCGCTACGCTGCTGATTAATGGCAGAGCTCTTTCCGTGATCTGAAGCTCTGTGGACAACACACACACACATACACACATACACACACACACACACACACACACACACACACACACACACACACACACACACACGTAAGAGTGGAACAAACGAGCAAAGCATAAAGACATGTACAGATCAGTCCAGCCCATCCAGTCCAGCCAGATGCATGGACAGCGCCCACATCAGCACCATGTTGTCCCTGGGCACTGTTCCAAGGTCAGCCTTGCAATATGTCACCTCCTATCGATCTGCACTGGGCCAAGGGAGAAGGGAGCAGATCCTGGACCAGTGCTCGGGGGCAACGTGAAGGACATTATGCTATATTACCCAGCAGGCACCAGGTGGTGGTGCAGAGGACACCATGGCAACGCCATGAGAACGCCATGGCAACGCCATGGCAACGCCATAGCAACTGTGGTCTCATTTGCCGGTCCCTTAAGTGGTACAGCCCAGACTTGCTACAGTGGCATGGTCGTCAGATACACACTTCAATCACATTGTTAATAGTAACACCGTTTGTTAATTAATTTGTCAATCATTGATCATCATCTTCAACAATCAGTCGAAAGGAGCAAGAACACAGTATCTACTGGTCTCTGTTTTTTGCTAAGTGAGAGACAGACAAAGGGATAGACAGATTAAAAAAAATCATCAAGAGAAAAATAGGTAAAATATTTGAAAATAAAACAGATAAATTTAAGATATGATACAACTTTAAAAGAGAGTCATTCTATCCACCTCTAAAAGGGAATAGGGGGAGGAGGGGAGGGGGGTGAAGAGAGAGGGAGCGGGAATGATAGAAAGAAGGAAAGGATCCGAGAGAGAACCAAAGAGAAAAGGATCATGTTAGGTAGTACAACAGTAGTAGATACAGAGAGATGGATAGAGAGATTAGACTCATTTTCTTGTCTTTTTTTTGTCACAGGCACTAATGTCTTCACAGTCATATAGGAGGAATCGAAATTCAAAAATGATTTCAGTGTCTAGAATTGCTACAAAGCTAAAACATTTAAAACTATTTATCTAACACTTCCTCCAAGTATACCAAACTTAACTCATTTACATATACCTGTATTTATATATATATGTATATATTTATTTGTACATATATATTTCTTTATATATAACTGATATCATTTCAAATGATAATTAAATACAATGTTCAATAAAATATCTCAGTTAAATCACAGTATAACATGGTACATTCTCAAAAACATAGTATATATTATATATTTTTTTCTCAGCAAAAAATTAAGCTACAGGGTTGTCAGAGTCTCTTTTGTTCATGCAGTCACAGACTTAAGTATTAGCGCCTTTGATACAACTCAATGATTCTCAATGACACACCAGGTTTCCGCCCTGCCGATTGGTTGAAAATGACCTTGTTCCTCTACACAGGAAGCAGTCAACCTGTTTCCATGGTTTCCACTGGTGGGGCGCAGAGTAGAGCAGGCTAGCTACCTCAAGGAAAAAATGGCTGCCCTGGGTCCTTAGCATTAGCTACATCGGAACTACACAACCTAACCTTCTGCAGATCCTGGGAAATTCATTCAGCTAAACATGCAATGATTCAGGGGGGCTTTCAAGAAAACTGGGACAGTAAAAGCATTTCTCTAAAACAACAATAGATTGTTTCCAAATTCTTGCAATCAGCCCTATAAAAAGCAATACATGTGCAGAAGACAAAATACAGTGATATCCTTGTTAAAAATCCAAAGGGGTTTAGAGGGGGATGGGGATGGGGGGGGGGGGATTCAGAAGGTCGTCTAACTCTTCGATCTGTGACGACATGCACAAACACAACGCACAGTCCCTCACATAGCATATCAACCCCCTGCCTTTCCAGACACTGCCCACCGCATCCAAAAAAGGCTACAAAGTCTAAAAGTAGGTCTAGTTTTGCTACATCATGTCAAAGCTACATTCAACTACAGGAGAAGGGGAGCTGGGCTGCGGCTGGCCTCGGCGTGGGCATGGAGGTGAACGTCGAGGGCATGACGCGTTGGCACCGCCTGTGGAGGAGCTTACGGCACGGCTCGAGAACGTGCTCACGTTGGCACAGTTTACGCAGTACATGGCTTTTTGGCACGGATTCATCATGGTTCTGTGCGACAGCACATGCCGCACTTGGCTCCGTTAAGGATACAAAATATGGTCCTGACCCTCTGCCACAGCCAGATGCTCTGCGGCTTAACTGATACATAAATCAGCACTGTCTCCCCCACGTTTTAGATGTGGCCTGTCCATATCACAGGCGGAGCGGTGGAGCTGAATGACATCTGGCTCAGGTTAACACTATTCCTCTACAGCACCAAAGACAAGAGCTCAAAGTAGCCTACATATGTTTGTTTTACGCAGGATCATCTTTATTTCCTTTTCAAATAAAAAATGTGAATATTGCTAATCAAACAGTTCTCTGGATGACCTGATATTCTATGAGACAGCACAGAATCAGCATGGGCTGAGATCCTTTCCCATTGACTGTAATAAAACTAAGTATTTTTGGTTCAGGTTATAACTTATAACATGTATGTGGCAGTCCTTTGACCGTGTAGAAGATTATTTCATAAGGTTTGCATTTAGCTGCTAATAGTTAGTTAAAAAATAAATAATTATGCTGTTATTAAAATGGCATGTGTCTGGACCGCTAATGGAACGACCATTTGTGCTTCATAAAGTCCCTCTCCTTTTCCTTTGTGATGGTGTCTGTCAAACAAAGCTAATAAAAGACCATGAGAATCCTTTTATAACACTTCGTTGGGTTTTAAATCCTCTTCATTCCTCCAGATAAGACCCAACCACCTTATTTTTTTAAAGTAATAAAGTCCACTGCTGCATCCGCTTTTAAGAAATGTGCTCTGAAACCGATTAGCTCACAGCAAGACAGATTTAGAGCGCTCTAGTTTATTTGAATATTATGCAGCCATCTAGTGCCAATTATAGATATTGCAACCAATGATCTCCTCTATCCACTTCTATTATGGAGAGTTATGTTTTGCTCACGTGTGGAATAGGATCGGGCGATTTCCATGAAAACAACAAATGGAAACCAATTTGGCTTAAAAGCATTCGTGGGCAAATTTGGCACAGCCTTTTCCACCTTCCCCCCTTCCCAGTGCAGCCACAGCCAACCTCCCGTTCTGTTCCACACTACACAGAGAGACCAGAATATAGAGAGAGAATAGAAAAGAAGGGACCAGGAAAAAAGTCAGTAAGAAAGAAAATAATAGACAGACGAGAAAGAAAATCTGCTACGTGTTTTTTTTTGTTTTAGTTTTAGTTTTTTTTTTGTTCTTATTGTGATTTTTTCTTCTGAATTTCAATTTGTTGTTCAAACAAAGGGATGTTATCATGCCAGTCAGCAGAAAACACCCTGTGTTCAGAGTTCCGATTGGACAAGAGGTGAGGTGACAGGCTCCAATAGGTAATTAAAGTAGCGTGTCCTGTTCAATTTGATTGGAGAAAAGAAGGTTTGTTGTAAACGTGACATCACGCAGATGGTCCTGGGGTAGAGCTAGATGATGTCATGATGTCAAAGGGCAGGTGAGTTATATTGTTTTCACTAGCCAATAAGAAGAGTAGCCAGGCAGAACGGTCGGGACGGGCGTCTGCATTGCTTTTATATCAACCGACTTACAAAATGGAAGGAGAGGCAATCTCTCCAACACGAGGGTGCAGTCCACCAGTCCAGTTCAAAAGACAGACATTAGACATTGCTCTCAAACAACAGGGGGGGGGGGGGGGGGGCTAGAGTCTGTAGACCAAAGGTAGAATTTGACAAAAGGAGGTCCCCTCCAAAACCAACGGGGTATGTTCTCAAAGCCAGAGGGAGGGAGACGTTTAGAGCACGTGTCTGTGTTAGAGTCGCTACTATGCATACGTGTGCGTGTGTACGTGTGTGTGTGTGTGTGTGTGTGTGTGTGTGTGTGTGTGTGTGTGTGTAAACATGACATCATTACTCACAGGTTGGAGGAGACTCACTCTTATCCACAGTTGTGACTCGGGGAGCAAAGGAGGACCGACGATGACATCACAAAGCTCAGCTCCGACCGTAGGAGGAGTTCCGGAGCAGCGGACGGCCCCGACGAGGCGGCCTCGCCCTCGCTCTCGTCGCCACGGGAACCCTCCAGGCGAACGTAGGTCACCCTGGTGTGGCGGCTCACCGTCGCCCTCACGAGCACGCGCACCAGAGCGCGTCCGGCGGTGGTGTGGCCCTCTCCCACGGGGAGGCTGTCCGTGCCGGGCCCACTGGCCATGCTCGCCAGGCCAATGTCTGTGCTCGCCAAGGCGGCCGCGTCGGCCCCGCTGCTTTCCGTTGCCACGGCAGCGCGGCGGTGGTCTGCGGCGGCGGCGGCTCGCACGTCTCCCTCTCTCGTCTCCCCCTGTCATACCTCGCTCTCCAGGCTGGAGAAGTGGGCGGAGCCTCGGCGGGAGCACAGGCTCTTGGCTTTGAGGGGAGGTGGGGGGAATAGAAGCGGCGCGGCTGGGGCACCGAGCGCAGTCTCTGGTACTGGAGCTTAGCACTGGCCGAGGCCTGAGCCTGCCCCTGGGCCCCCATGCCCACCCCTACCAACGGGGGGGAGATGGAGGAGGAGGAGGGGGGCGGTGGAGGGATGGGCACGGGGAGGGACGAGGCCCCCTGCTGCGGGGGTGAGGGCAGGGGCTGTGGCGGGTGGTCAGGGGGCTGGGTGCTCAGGCTGAGGTTGGACTGGCTGCCTGACTTGGCCTGGCCGGGCTCTGGTTTTGGGTGCAGAGGTTTGGGGCGGGAGCCCCCGCTGAAGCTGTGGCACTGGGGCAGCAGCTCCTCCTGGCTGCGGGAGAGGGCCGCCGCCGACGGGCTGCTCCTTTTGGAGCGGGGGGCGTGGGAGCGGCTGTTTGGGTGGGGGTAAGGGTGGGGGTGGGGGTAGAGGCCACAGGAGCACACCGTGGCCCCCCGGGACTCCTGCTCCGTCCGCTCCCTCGGCCTGCCTTTGCCCTTCCCACCTCCACTTTTCCTCTTCTCTCCCTTCATGGGGATCTTGTCCATGGACCAGTACTTCCTGGGGGGAGGCAGGGCAGCGGGAGGCGGGGGCCACTGGGAGCCCAGGCCCCCACTCCCTCCCCCGGACCCCCAGCCCACACCTGGGCCCGAGCCCCAGAACTCCCCCTCCGCCCCTCCCCACCTCTCCACCCGACTGCCCAGGAAGGAGTCGTCTCGGCTGTTGATGCTGCCCCCTTTCTCTCTGGAGGGGTAGGTGCCAAAGAACCAGCTCCCTCCTCCGATCCCGCCGATCCCGCTGGTCCCGCCCCTGGCCCCGTCTTCCCAGTACCTCTCAAAGCGTCCAAACTCACCCGAGGAACCCTCGTCCGAGTAGCTGTCCTCGCCCTGCGCCCGTTCCCTCTCCGACTCGGACACGGTGCCCCGCCTGGCCCTTTTACCCCTCTCCTCCGCCCGGCTCCCCCTGGTCCGGCTTCTCTCCCTGCCCTCCTCCTCGTCCTCGTCTTCGTCGTCCTCAGAGTCCCACTCGTGGAACGAGAGCCCCTCGCGGGTGTGCGCCCTCCCCCTCTCATGGTGCATCAGCAGCGGGCGCCTCTCTCCCCCTCTCACGGCCTCGCCTCGCTCCCCTCCTCCACTCCTCCGCCTCTTGAAGGAGGGGCGGGGAGGGTGCAGGGCAGAGGGCAGCGTGTTGGGTTCCCCTCCTCCTCCTCCCCCGTTGCCCCCGCTCACCCAGAACTTGACGGAGGCAGGCAGCTTGTTGAGGTTGGGGTAGCGCTTGTTGGGGGTTCTGTTTCTGCTGTGCGACGACTTGGGCCGCCTGTCCCTACTCCTGCCGCTGTCCTCCTCCTCTCTGTTGTTCCCTTCCTCCTCTCCTCGTTCCCTTCTCCCTCGCTCCCGGTCCCCGTCCCAAGCGATATCGCGGCCCTTCTCTCCGAATGTGCTGCGGTAATAGTCCTGTATCCCGCGTTCCCTCTCTCCCTCCCCCTCTCCCTCCCTGTCGGCCTCCACGTCGCCCTCGTCCGGCTCCGAGCCCTTACCCCCCGCCGATTTCTTTCTGCTCCTCGTCTTCATCTCTTTCTTCTTCTTCTTTTTCACTTTCCGCCGCTTCCGGTCCCTCTCCCTCTCCTTCTCCCTCTCCTCCCTCTTTTTCCGCTTCTTGCTTTTCTTCTTTTTCTTCTTCTCTTTCTCCTTCTCCTTCTCTTTCCTCCTCTTCCGCTCGCGCTTCCTCTCAGGGTCCCCTCCTCCTCCCACGCTCCGGTCCCTCTCTCTCTCGCCCCAGCTGGCCCACCACTCTTGTAGCTGGGAGAGCTGACTGCCCCCCCTCTCCCTCTCCCTCTCCCTGTCCCGGGGGTTCCGGGGCTTCCTGGGGGGGATGGGAGGGGGCAGGCGGCCATGGCTGAAGGAGCGCGGCCTGATGATGGATCGCTCCCTCTCCCTGCCCCGCCCCAGGAGCAGGCTGGACTCCTCCGTCAGCTCCTCGTCCTCGTCCTCCTCCTCGGCGTCCAGCCCTCCCTCCCTGTCCCGCGTGCTGCGGGAGGAGCTGTAGGAGTAGGAGGTGGGCGAGGAGGAGCGTGAGGAGGACCCCGAGGAGGAGCTGGAGCTGGAGGTGGTGCTGGAGGAGGAGCTGGTGGAGGTGTACGGGAGGGAGGCGGAGGGCGAGGGGGGAGTGTAGGTAGGGCTGAGAGGCACGGGGACGGGGAGGGAGATCTGGGTGGACTGCGGGCGTTCCCGTCTCCCCCCGCCGTCCCGCCCGCCTCCCCTCCGGCCCAGCGGCAGGATGTTCTCGTACAGCGGGCCGCCGGGCTCCTTGGGCTTCTTGGGCCGGCGCTTCCTCCAGAAGGATGAGGGGAGAGGAGGCGAGGGATGTGGCAGTGGGGGGTTAGGAGGCAGAGGGGCCTGGCTCTTAGGAAGCAACCTGGGCGTGCCCGCAGGTTTAACCCCTCCTTTCCCCTGACCCCCTCCACCACTACCTCCCGCCACCCTCTTCCCCACCCCGTGGTCCATGCCCTTCTCCGAGTAGAAGGCCACAGTGGCCGGAGGGGGCTGGGGGTGGCCCCTGGGGATGGTCTTGGGGGTCTGGGACCCTGCCTGCTGTTCCATGCAAGGCCCCAGTCCCTCAGGGTCAATGGGACCATAGTACCTTTTGTACCCGTCCAGGCCCCCAGCCCCTCCAGCGGTTGCAGCCCAGTTCGGCGCCACTTTCTGGGCAAAAGGCCCCATGTCGGCGATGCCCCCCCGGACCGCCATGGGGTTGGTGGCTGTGGAGCTCTTAGGCAGCCTCCAGCGGTCCACCACGGCCAGCCTGCGATCGGGCCGCGGGAGGAAGGTGGAGCAAGGGAGGGGCGCCCCCACGATGGGCGGGTTGGAGGGCCCCAGTGCCGTCCCAGAATGCACCACGGTGGGCGGGGAGCCCGGCAGGGGGCTCTTGTAGATGGGCTGGGGCTGCTGCTGCTGGGGGGGCAGTTGCTGGGACATGGACATGGCCGGGTTGGTCACGGACGCCGCCACCGTGTGCGGAGGGGGCGGGATCTGGACTATGATGCCGTGGTGATGGGGGGGCAGAGAGGACTTGGCCCCGCCCGGCGCCGTCTCGTCCTCAAAGCTGCAGCAGCTGTACATGCCCTGGGAGCCGGAGAGACAGAGAGAGGGGGGGGGGGGGGGGGGATCTCCATTAGAGGGAAGTCCACGCTCTCAAAGAAATACAAGGCTGCTGTTTCTCCCGTTAGATCTCCTGATCTACCAGCCTATTTATAGTAATAGACCCGTCGTTGTTATTGAAACAGCATGCACGCATACATTAAGCCCTAGGGAGCGGGCAGAGGAAGACCATTATCACCAAAGTAGTCCACTCAGTGGGAAGTCAACCGCAGGGTGCGAGTCCTGGCTGGGTGTGTTTTGTACAGCAAGGTCACAGTCAGAGATGCCTAATAGACAGCGTGTGAGCGGAATTGAATTTCAATTAATCCCTCCAATTGATTGTGAGGAATTGAATTGACCCTGGCTCCCTCACATGTTGTGACTCTCACACAGACAAAGGCACGGCAGTGACGCCACGCACACGCACACACACACACACACACACACACACACACACACACACACACACACACACACACCGCGACGGGGAGAGACTCACCCTGCTGATGGCCAGGAGGAAGTCCAGCTTGCCCGAGTTGTTGGACATGCAGTGGCGCAGCCTCCAGTAGACCAGGTGCTCCCAGGCAAACACCAGCAGGCTGAGGCCCATGGCCACCAGCAGCATGTAGAAGACCCCCGCCATGTTGTCGATGTCCAGCTTGGAGCTCATCACCTCGATCTTGTCGTTGTGGCAGATCCCCGACAGCCACAAGCTCTCCAGCATCTCTATCTCATCTGGCGGCCGGGGGGGAGACAGCGGTGGAGGGGGGAGTGAAGGGCGGTAGGGAATAGAGGGGGGTGGAGGTGAGGGGGGGGGGGCAGATTGGACACAAGGGGAAACAAACAAGTCGAAGGGTTACACTTCTGAGAAGGGAAGGGTAGCATTCGTCGTGTGTATGTGTGTGTGTGAAACTATTTAGCACTGAAGTGAAAGAAAGGCCTTAGGCTTTCCGCTCTCCCATCCAAGGTGACTCCTCAAGGTCAGAGGTCACACATGCATGAAAGCGGCCCTTTCAGCTCAGGCTTAGAGGCAGAACGAAAGACAAGAAAAGGCAGATAGAAAAGAGGTGGAGAAAGAAAGAGAGTCTAAAACAATAAAGAAGCAAAGAGAAGCAAAATGGCCTGGACAACCTAATCTCAACATTGTAACTGAGAGTAAATGAGGAGAGGAGGAGGAAGGCGGGCGACACGGCAATGGAGGCGAGCGCGTGAACGAAGGAGGTGGAGGAAGGGTGATGAAAGACAGGACGGAGAGAGAGAGAGAGAGAGAGAGAGAGAGAGAGAGAGAGAGAGAGAGAGAGAGAGAGAGAGAGAGAGAGAGAGAGAGAGAGAGAGAGAGAGAGAGTCAGAGGTCCAGAATAAGACAGAGGAGCGAGCGGGGTTGGAGGGGGAGCATTCTTTCTCCGGCCCGATCACAGCGTGTCAGGGGAAATGAGAGAGGGGGGGACATGGAACGACGAGGGAAGCAGAGATGGAGAACGAGAGGCAGAGATTGTGTCATTATGACAAACAGCAGGAGCCCTCCTCAGCTTGAAGAGGAGGGGAAGAGAGAGAGAAAAAAGGGGGGAGAACGGGGGGAGGGATGCGAAAGCGAGAGAATGAGAAAAAGAGAGAAAGAGAGAGAAAAGAACAGCAGATGGGGGGGAAGACAGAGGAGGAAGGAGAGGACTGCTGGAAAGATCATAATCATTTAATTGTGCTGGAGGAATGGTCAGGATGTCCATCCCAGCCGTGGGCTCTGGGGCTTTGCGGCTGCTCATCTTCTCACCTACCAGAGACCCAACCAGGCTCCTGTCTGATCCACGACTACAGCGGCAGCCCTCCTCACAGAAACCAGCCTACCCACAAGTCCAGAGGGCCCTGCACTGCCTCTGATTGGCAGTGGAGAGACTGGTGGGGAGGAGGGGAAGAAGGGGGGGATTTGCTTGTGTAACCATAGTGATTCTCAGCCGGCAGATGTAGTGCATGATTCATCGCGCCGTTAAAGACATAATCGTTTCTCACTGAGCTCCTGAGCCGCCACACTGTACTGTCACCGTGGAGACCTGCCTGCTGTCAGCTAGCATCGGCGGCCGCATCGGCAACTAGCGCGACGTCAACGGCAGAAGCAAAACACACCAGGCAGGGCTTTGAACCGGCAACCTTTCCGTCACTGCAGGGGGAACGCACGAGCACCTTTCGAGAACTACACCCCCCCCCCCCCCCTCCTCCTCCCGCGCCTCCATTCCTCCACACCCAGACTCCTCTCCAGTACCTGTCCATGCACGCTGATCGTTAGTCGGGCCGCCGAGGATCAGCCAAGGCAGACGAGGCTGACTCAGTCAGCTGTGAGATCCCGCTAATGTCTCTTCAGTTGAGCCTCATTAGCCAATCAGCCGTGGCCTACAGCAACAGCAACAGATGGACACCGTCAGACACTCGCGCGGCGCCTTGGCTACGGCAGCCCCCCTGACCCACAAAGGTAAGCAAAGATGAAATGATAAACACACGTGGTCGAAACGCTAACGGAGGTCGGTGATGATAAGACACACACCGCTACTCCATGACGGTCAATTTATCTGCAGTGTGTACCGGCAGTGGATCTGCTCCCCGCCCCCCTCCCACCTCACTCGACCTTCAGCCACAGCAAGCAGGCCTGTCCCCAAAAAATGGCCGCCCGGTGTGAAAATAGGCTTTAGTCATTGGGGAAGGAGGGTATGCATAGACTCACGTCCGCCTCTTCCCGGCCGCCGCGGTGAAGGCTTTCTGGCCGAGCCCAGCCTCATCCCACCAGCTGTCCCTCCACTTGACTCCCCCCCCCCCTCTCTGACTCCTCCTCCTCCTCCTCTTCCTCCACTCTCAGGCCTCCTCCCTTTATGTGTGTCGACTCGGTGACTGTCCTTCCTCTCCCTCCAGCCATCTCACACCTCCCCCTCAGAGACTGTTATGATGGCTGACGCCTCTCTCCCTCCGCCCTAGCCCGGTTTGGGCCTGCCAAATGTGGCAGGTGTGTCGGAGCAACACTCCACCTCTGCCATTCTTGGCAGACGAGGTCAGGGGGAGCGGGCCCACCGCTGGCACTGTCGCGCTGGCAACCACAGTACCAGCAAGGAGCCTTAGTGGGAAAACCCTCAGTGAATAGATAGGTGCTGGGCGGACGTCTGTCTCTGTGTGTGTGTGTGTGTGTGTGTGTGTGTGTGTGTGTGTGGTTTGAGTGTGTGAGTGCTCGCCAACATCCAAATATTCATGCTCGTGTATGTGCATGTGCACGTGTATGTGTGTGTGTATGTGTGTGTGTATGTGTGTGTGTATGTGTGCGTATGTGTGGGTGGGGGGGTGGATGTGCTTGGATGTGCTGGATGTGGATGGGCTCTGTAAAAGGTGACACTCTTAACATCATGCCACACACACACACACACACACACACACACACACACACACACACACACACACACACACACGCACACACACACACACCAGCAGCAGCAGCAGCAGCAGCAGCATCCAGGCAGCAAAGCATGTCCAGCACAATCGTGTGCTTTTTATCAGTGGCTGACAAACCTC
>JAPMUY010005354.1:185000-195000 GCA_026901105.3 Galaxias olidus | reverse complement strand
CCAGCCCTACAGTATATCTACCAGACCAGCCCTACAGTATATCTAACAGACCAGCCCTACAGTATATCTACCAGACCAGCCCTACAGTATATCTAACAGACCAGCCATCTAACAGACCAGCCCTACAGTATATCTAACAGACCAGCCCTACAGTACATCTAACAGACCAGCCCTACAGTATATCTAACAGACCAGCCATCTAACAGACCAGCCCTACAGTATATCTAACAGACCAGCCATCTAACAGACCAGCCCTACAGTATATCTAACAGACCAGCCCTACAGTATATCTAACAGACCAGCCCTACAGTATATCTACCAGACCAGCCCTACAGTATATCTACCAGACCAGCCCTACAGTATATCTAACAGACCAGCCCTACAGTATATCTACCAGACCAGCCCTACAGTATGTCTAACAGACCAGCCCTACAGTATATCTACCAGACCAGCCCTACAGTATACCTAACAGACCAGCCCTACAGTATACCTAACAGACCAGCCCTACAGTATACCTAACAGACCAGCCCTACAGTATACCTAACAGACCAGCCCTACAGTATATCTAACAGACCTGCCCTACAATACATCTAACAGACCAGCCCTACAGTATATCTAACAGACCAGCCCTACAGTATATCTACCAGGCCAGCCCAACAGTATGTCTAACAGACCAGCCCTACAGTATATCTGACAGACTATCTTACAGAATATCTGACAGTCTATCCTATAGTCAGTGTCCGAAATAAACTTTTTGACACAGTCCAAGGGGACAGGTAGATGAAAAAATCATATTTTTTACGGGCCAAAATAATAAATGGCATTTTTGTGTCACTTAGTATCAGTAGGCCTACGTTGTATTGAGTTATTAAGTTATATTATGTTGCATACAAACTTAAACAAGAGGAAAGAGCAAAAAAAGAAATCAATCTTATTTTCTATATAAATTATATTGTCAACAGTTAATCAATTTTCAGATATACGCCTAATTGCCTAGTTGACTCCTACTGTCACTGCTGCTGTTCGGTCATAAATGACAAGGCTTAGATATGATATGACGTTTATTCACATGAACCAGTAGGCAGCTCAAAGACAAACTGATATATCTTGAAATCAGCTTGACGTCTGCCCCCTCAACCACATGACAACCATTAATAAATTGGTCTCATGTTCCAAAACAAATCCAAAAGCAAATTGTTTAATCAAGTCACGGTTATGGCACTATTGGCATTGCTAAATGCTAATAATGTTAGCTTAAAGAAAATATAACCATCAGGGGCTAACCGTGAACGTTCAGCTTTGTTGTAATCGTCAGCAAAATGATAACGTCGCTGGTAACTTTAAACAAGTAGTCCCAGAGCCCTAACATCACGTTATACGAGTGGAATTTGAATTTGGAAATACAGCCATTTTCACCGAATTAGCCGGTAGCTAGCAACAGACCGGTGGTAAGTGACTGTTTAAGAGTTGAATTCTAGGTTGAATGAACGGGAGGGACGCAGTGGGCATAGTGAGTACAGCTCGAGTGTGTGTCGTGTATGTGTCGTGTGTGTGTGTGCGTGTGTGTGTGTGTGTGTGTGTGTGTGTGTGTGTGTGCGTGCGTGCGTGCGCGCGCGTGTGCGCGCGCGTGTGCGCGTGTAAAACTCCGACACAGAAAGCAGACAGTAACAGCGGGAGCATAAACGACGCAAAACGAAGTAAACAAACATTTACCCGCCAGTGTGGCCGGTAGCCTTCAGAGATCTCGCCAAACGTAAAATCTACCCGGCTATGGCCGGTGTTAATTTCGGACCCTGCCTACAGTACATCTAACAGACTAGTATATCTCACAGTCTGTACATATGACAGACTATCCTGCAGTACATCTGACAGTCTAACCTACAGTATATCTGACTGTCTATCCTACAGTACATCTAACAGACTATCCTACAGTATATCTAACAGTCTCTATATCTAACCGTCTATCCTACAGTATATTAGTCTATCTTACGGTATATTCAAGTGACTCATCCCTGCTGATGTTCCACAGGCTGCTCTATTGATTAGGGTCGAAGGTCAGGGTCCGACTCAGGCTCTGGAATGTCCTCAGCTGGTCAGTGAGTAGGACAAGGGACTACGAAGGGACTGTCCGCCTCAGCATGGCGACGGAGTGTTATTAAAACTCACAGCAGTAATCATCATGGTGGGGTAAGGACTAACGATGCTAGGCCTAATCCCATTACAGTCATTACAAATCCACAGAATAAAACTATACAATAATAAAAAAATGTAAAATGTATATATTTACTCCAATGGAATGATCTTCGACATTTTACCCTATAGAGGAGCAAAAGCAAGGCCTCTAACCTGGCGTTGGCGGGGCGACGGCAGGGCACGGAGTCGCGGATGCAGGTGCCGGAGGCGGCGTCGGCCAGCTCCACGATGACAAAGGGCCGCTCCTCCAAGGTGACCACGCGAAGGTGCTGGGCGTCGTCGGGGGGCTGCAGGAAGGGGCCGTAGCGCGACCACGCCGGGTAACGCAGACGCAGCACGCCTTTCTCCCACCAACCTACCTGAGGGAAGAGGCCAGAGGCGGTTACACACACACGCAGTAGCAAATACAGACAGACACACACAATCGCAAACAGACAGCCTGTAGTAAATTGAAGTTTGGCAGCTGTGTGCTGTCCATCTGTCTGTCTGTCCGTCTCTATGTCTGTCTGTGTGTGTGTGTGTGTGTGTGTGTGTGTGTGTGTGTGTGTGTGTGTGTGTGTGTGTGTGTGTGTGTGTGACGCAGCCGTTGGCAGAGAGACGGGTGGGAGGCGACGACACTGGCAGCGCTTCGACTGCGCTTCGACCCACGAGTTCTCTCGCAACGCTCAATCACGACACCCTCAAGAGACACAGACAGAAAGCGGATAGCCAGCTCCTCTTTACCACACACACACACACACACATACACACACACACACATGCAAACATGGTCAACCCAACTGGCAATGGTTTATTCACGAATTCCCAATTTACTCAGAATGTCATTCATCAGTTGTCCTTAAATAACGCTTCACATCTTGGACCCCAAGGTTGAGGAAGGACTGAGAAGCAACACTTATTTTTGTTTTATTCTCCCTCATGGGGCTGAGCTGTCATTACTTTAAGTGCTGTCATTAACTTCACACCCGCTAACGTATTGCACGGTATAGCTCCGTTATCCTAGCCGAGCAGCAGCAACTTGCGCTAACGTTCACAAGTGTTCTGCAGTGTTTCAGATCAGCTAAGCCGGGGCGCTCGCGGGTGCTAGGTAATGGTGCAGTCATTGTAAAGAGAACATTAAATATTCAGGGAGAGCCAACAGCGTGGCTGTGCATGTGTATCCGCTCTGTGCATGTGTGTGTGCACACGTGTGCAGGACTGTGAGTGCACTGCAGTTGATATGTAGCCCAACTGTACACGGACGTCTCATTTGTGTGGATTTATATGTGAATGTGAGAGGGCATGTGTGTGTGTGTGTGTGTGTGTGTGTGGGCGAGCGTCTTACCCTAGGTTTGCACTAGGACTAAGGGGCAGAGCAGGAGCTCCTAATTGAAAGGGATTCAAAGGAAATGGCAGGAGTCAGCATGTTACAACACGCTGAGACTGGACTCTGGTGGGCTGTTAAAACCAGCAGGAGGCTGAGAACCACGTGTGTGTGTGTGTGTGTGTGTGTGTGTGTGCGTGTGCATGTTTGTGTATCTCTGCGTGGGTGCATTGGTATCTAGGCGAGTGTGCAAGTATGAGTGTGGTTTCTAACGAGGTGTGTGACGGCGTTTAGAGGTGTGTGTTTAGCAACGACGTGTGTATGTGAGCTGTGGATACAGTGGTGTGTGTGTGTGTGTGTGTGTGTGTGTGTGTGTGTGTGTGTGTGTGTGTGTGTGTGTGTGCTCGAAAGGCTGAGCGTCTCTTTCCTCACCCACACTGACAGCAGTGAAATCCCGCGTATTAAAAAGAAGAGGGAAGAAAAGTACAGCACGTCTCCAACAGGTGACAGGGGCTCGTATTAAAGATCTCCCAACAAAACACAGCTTTCTATCAAATATGCATGACATGTCAGCTGCGCAAACGCTATGAAGGCACGCAGCACTCTTACACAGGTACACCCGCGCAGACAGGCGCGCGCACACCCCAGGCATGCGTATGCACCGCGTGGCTACGCTAGCTCGGGGAGGCAGATGCTAATGACGCAAAGCAGTAACTGTCATGTCAGGCGGGTCGTCTTTAATGTGCCTCGATGTCTCCTCCCCGGGTGCTTTCCCCTCTGACTACACCGAGGGCTGCACCGCCTTACCTGGCCATTCAACAAGTCAACAACAACACAAACGCGCCACAAATCGGGGGAAAGAACACAATAAAGAAAACAAGGCTTTTTACCAGGCGAGGAAGGTAGCGCAACGAAAACAAGTGAACAGGTATCGATTGCAAAGATTACCTGCCGCAGCAAGAAGACTCAGCCTAAACAATCGGTTTCTGACAATGTGCGTGTTTATGTGTGGGAATGCGTGTATGTATATGTGTGTGTGTGTGTGTGTGTGTGTGTGTGTGTGTGTGTGTGTGTGTGTGTGTGTGTGTGTGTGTGTGTGTGTGTGTGTGTGTGTGTGTGTGTGTGTGTGTGTGTGTGTGTGTGTGTGGGCTACACCAGAGAAGGCGGCTGAGATGCAAAGAGACAGCAGAACCTAAACACACACAGCGGGACCACAGCGAGCGGCCGACGGGTCAGCACTCGGCCTCTCCCTCTCTCTCTCTCTCTCTTTGTCTCTTGCCCGCCTCGGGCACGTTTGACCGCCGCGAACTTTGCGAGAACGCCAGCCCTCCGACCCGCCTGCGTTTCCCCCCCGCTGTCGCTGTCATATTTGCTTTCCGAGGGGAAACGGCGGGATGTGGGAGTGGCTATAAGGGCTCGTACATGGGGGCCAGTCCCTCTGCAGCTCCGGAGGATAACCAACACAGACCCTAGCTGAGCCTCCATAGTCTCCCCCTGCATCACGGCATGTTTAGGGCAACACGCCTCCCATCCTCTTTAGTGCCGTAGTAGAAGGCATGGAGGAACCAGACACACAGGCAGGAGGGGCCCCGCTGGCGAGCCACAGGGAAAAGCAGGAAATGAGGTGGGGTTCTTACATCCTCCCATCCTCGGCCTGGGGTGTAGGAGATGACGTCGAGGAAGGGGTTGGCCAGGTAACCGTCGCCGTCGAAGGAGTAGTCACGACCGCTCAGCGTGATGTTGTTGAAATACCTAAACCAGAGAGAGACAAAGAGAGAGACAGAGAGATAGAGAGACAGAGAGAGACAGAGAGAAGAAAGAGAGACGAGAACCAAGACATTCAAATAAAACACGTAAATCAAGACTCTAATTGACGTGCGACTGTGGAGCGCCTCCATGGAAAAGCCGTCTCCGACACCAGACAGTCCTCCCACTCCCCCCATGATCTTCCACGGAAAACATCTGTCTGGGTTTCCGAACGGCGAGGAGATGCGTGGAGTAGCGTGGCGTTCCCTCCGCTAAACACGCCACCTGGGCGATAATGGCAGCCCGCTAATCTGTCTGCTAATCAGCTCCAGCGTGAGGTGATCATAGGTGTGCTGTCGTCAGGGCCTGATCTTTCGAATCTGACGCGGCCGCGGCTCTTCCCATTGGCCAGCCGTGCCCGGCCCCTCCCCTCCTCTGAGAACGGGGCTGTCTCATTGGCTCCTCGTGTCTTAAGGACGGGCTCACACAACCCCGTTTCCAGAAGCCCCTTTTACACCCCCCCCGCTACCGGCCCTGCCCTGCTTTGCAGTAGCACACAGTGAACGGCAGGCAGCCAGTCCCCAGGAAAATATGGGAAAGCGTAACCGTGTCAAGTCTCCCCCCGTTCAATCAAAAGCACTCCTTACGTCGTCACCGCGGACGCTGTAATCCTCCTGAACCCCCCGTCTAATCCAGAGGAGAAGCCTCCTTGAAAGCCGTTCGTGACAATTTTTGTCGAGTGTGCGTGTGTGCGTGTGTGCCATGTGTATGTGTCGTGTGGGCCGAGTGTGTGTGTGTGTGTGTGTGTGTGTGTGTGTGTGTCATGTGTTTGTATGTGTGTGTGTGTGTGTGTGAGTGTGTGTGTGTGTGTGTGTGTGTGTGTGTGTGTGTGTGTGTGTGTGTGTGAACATTTGGGGGGGGGGGGGGGGCGTGCATTCTACCATAACAAGCAGCGTTTGGAGGCAACGCACAGGGGAATGAAGTGAGGTGATCACTGGTGCTACTCCAGCTACCTGCTAGAGAATGCCGCTGTCTGTTTGCCCGGTCTGAGCAGGAATACATTAAAGCTGCAGCCATTAATATACATGAGGCATGCTTGGCTGGCTACAGATGCTGGGGGTAATTTCACCCCGTCACAACTACACGCAGCCAAACATCTATTCTGCATGGATGAGAGCCACCTCCAGATACAGATATCTTCACTGTGTCGTCCCCCCCCCCAAACTAAGGCAGCCCGAAGCACCTCCTGGAACGTCTACTACTCATTTCAGCTACTTTCATCACACCCCTGCTTTAACCTCCCCCCTCCCTCCACATCTCCTCTATTCTCCTTAGTGTTCCCATATCCTGGCTTCTTACACACCGGGCCAGCCACTCTCTCTCTCTCTCTCTCTCTCTCTCTCTCTCTCTCTCTCTCTCTCTCTCTCTCTCTCTCTCTCTCTCTCTCTCTCTCTCTCTCTCTCTCTCTCTCTCGCTCTCTCTCCCTCTCTGTCTCCCTCTATCTATCACTCCTCACCTCATTCTGCCCCGCAGCCTTTGGGTGTGATTGGCGTCCGTCATGCAGTTGGTGACAAAGTTTGGCCCCCCCGAGGCGCCGTAGTCCTTGCGCAGCGCCACGGCCCCGTGGGTCAGCACGGACACGCCCTTGGCGATCCTCCGGCGGGGGTCGTCCCTCCAGCCCTGGGGCCGCACGGCGAACAGGGCCCGGGGCAAGCCCTCCAGCCCCAGGCCCGAGAGCGCGGGCCCCACGGCGAACCACATGTGAGAGGCCCCGGCCTGGCCCGCTGCCCAGGCTGCTCGGAACACCAGGTCAGCCTCCTCCTGGGAACAGTACAGCAGGCGCACCTACAGGGAGGGAGGGAGGGGGGCGGGGGCCGGGGGCCGGGGGGGAGGCAGGCAGGCAGGCAGGCAGGGGGGAAAGGGTGAGACACACACAAACACACACACATACACGCTAGTGAGATAAGGAGGAGACGGAGAGAGACAGGGAGAGAGGGGTGGGAAAGGGGGGGCTGAGAGTGGGAATATCAAGGCGAGGGAGAGAGAGGTGGGATGACAGTGAGAGGAAGGGGGGGGGTGATGGGGACTACAGAGCAGACACCTCTGATGAAAGCAGGGGGGCGGGGGGGGGGTGTCGGGCGGGCGGGTGGGTTGGGGTTGTCGTGTTAATGAGCTTTGTCAGGATGCAGAACAGGAGCAGAGGAGGGAGGAGAGGGGGAATGCGACAACAGTAGGGGGTACCGACACGGAGACACGGAGAGAGAGGGGGGGGGGGGGCTAAAGAGCAAACATACCTGAGGGAGAAGGTGGAGAGGTTAAACTCTGACATACGTTATTAAAAGCAACACACTCTGGGGAGGGGGTAGAGAGAGAGGGAGAAAAATAGGGAGTGAGGGAGAATGAAAGGGGGCGAAATCTAGAGCGTGGTGGTCTGAAAACAGGGTAGTCACTCTAGAGAGGAAGAAGATGGAGAAAAGGGAAAAGAGGCAGACATATTTTGGTGAAATCAGACCCTGGGGAAATAAGAGATACGGTAACAGGGGAGGGGGTGAAGATGTGAGGAAAGGGGGAAAGAAAGAAAGAATGAAAGAAAGAAAGAAAGAAAGAATAAAGAAGGAGTGGATCAAGCCCCTGCTGGTGCTGCTGCTGAAGGGGGAGAGGGGGGGTGGAAGGGGAAGAGAAGGTTTCAAGGGGTTAGAGGGGAGACAGAGGGAGAGGACAGGATGGAAAGCAGGAGATGGAGGGAATCAAGCCTCGAAAGGAAGAAGCTGAAGACAGGGGAACGGGGGTCACACGCTGACAAAGACCCAAGGACACAGAGTTATGGAGGGGGTGGAGGAGAGGAGAAGAAGAGTCAAAAAAAGACAGAGAGCTCTAGTGGAAAGGGAGATTGGCTCGGGAGACAGAGTGAAAGCGCATTTTGAGAATTGCGCCTTCATTGAATTTTGAACTGTAATGGCTTGGCAAAACAATCCTGCCTGTATGCCAATAAACCTCCAGTGAATTAGAGCGGGAAACAGAGAGGAGGGAAGGAGGGAGGGGGAAACAGATAGAGAGAGCTGGGGGACGGAGTCCAGGGGGGGGGGGGGCAAACAGAGTTATAAAGAGGGAAATGGTGAGGGGGGGGGTATAGTGGAGGATAGAGAGAGTGGGAAGCAAATAAACTGACAAATAAACCAGAGGTGGAGGCTGAGAGAGAAAGAAAGAGAAAGAGAAAGAGAGATTTGAAGTGGAAATGGACCCGGGGCACCTGTGTCAGGCCCAGAGCACTGCGGGACGCAGCGACGCTACCGTGTGACACGGGACAGGAGAAAAGAACAGAGAGAGAGCCTTTAATGCAAACACATACACACACACACACACACACACACACACACACACACACACGCACACACACACGGCATTACTAAGCGGTCACGGCTACTGATTAGCACAAAGTGATAGCAGGGCAAGCGAGAGAGAGAGCAGCACCAAAAGAGAGACAGAGAGATGGAGAGAGAGAGAGAGAGAGAGAGAGAGAGGGGAGGGCTAGGGTTAATGCAATGCGTATAGGCAGCCCGCTACGGGCACTATGTTTTATTAACAGTGACACCAGCAGAGTGGAGCCTAAGGAATCCAATACACACTCGTACACACATGCATGTGCTTACACACACACACACACACACACACACACACACACACACACACACACAGGCACGCACACTCGCAAGTACACACATGACACACCAACACTAGCAGAGACAAAAGCCATCCACACGCACAGACAGACAGGCGCACACACACACACGCAGAGCTGCAGTGGCCATGCTGGGACATTAGCGATGACATTGAGGCCCAGGCTGAAGTAGCCCAGTAAGAGCTGTGACCCGCTGGCATGCAGCAACACAAGGAGGGGGGGGGGCATGGAGGAATGGCAGGGAGCACTGGAGGAAGGGTCTGATGGAGGGAGAGGAGCCACAAAACCGACGAGCAGTCCAAAACAAAGAACAAAGAGAAGGAGGGCGAGGTGCTGGCGAGGCGCTGGAGAGAGGGAATGGCGGCGGAGAGGACGGGGGAGAGCGTTAGGAACAGGGGGAGAAGCACTGTGAGCCGTTAAACGAGGGATCGGGGGTGGGGGGAGGAGGAGATTAGATGGAGGCAGAAGCTAGCAAAGGAACGAAGGGTTAGAGGTGAGAAAGAGGACGAGGGATGTGTGGAGGGATGGATGAGGATTCAAGCCGGAGAGCAGACGGCGCGGAGGGGAAAGAGCAAGCGAAGGAGGAGGAAGAGGAGGAGATGGAGTGTGTGGGGGGTGGGGGGGATGGGGGTCCAGGCTGATGTGTGGGGGGGAGGGAGAGAAGAACGGAGGGATAGAGGAGAGAGGGGAGAGAGAGACGCACAGGGACAGAGGGAGAGACCCACGGAGGAGGAAGCCACAGGCGGAGGAGGTACCTCCATGCCCGCCCCCCGGCCAGTACGTTAGGATGCTTCCTCCCCTATGCTCCCCCTCTCTCCCCCCTCCCTCCCCCCGGTCTCACCTGCGCCTCGTTCTCCTTCAGCAGCCTGCGTGTGCGCGCCCCCCCGGGATCGTCCGTCACGTTCAGCATCACTACGCTCTTCTTCTCCCAGCCGATGAACGAGCCGTCCGTCAGGCCCTCCACCACGGACAGGAAGTCCTGGTAGCCGTGGTGACGCGTGGTCACCACCGAGAAGGCCGTCCAGTCGTACTCCTCCAGCACCTCGAAGATGACCTCCAGCTGGAGGGCGGTGGAGGAG
>JAPMUY010005354.1:177500-180000 GCA_026901105.3 Galaxias olidus | reverse complement strand
GAGAACTATTGTGGTTTTGGTTTCAGAATGCAATACAAATGATCTAGAACACAGAAATGGCACCGACTCTGATAGCATGATGGAAATGATAAATATTCGTGGTATACTGTCTGTTCTAACTCAATTCGCGTTTTGAAGACTGAATTGTTCTTGGCTTAGGAAAATAAGTGGTTCACTTCAAATAGCATTTTATTTATACAAAAATGTGTACAGTTTATCTTGCTCTTCTTACAGTATATAATGTGATATAGGTAAGCTACTACACTTTACACCAGTGAAGTCAATTATGGACAGGCATCTAGCGGTTTTGGACATTGTAAGTGTTTGCGCGTAGCAAAGAGAGCCTTCCTGACTAATTCCATTAAAGGGTCAGGACTGCAGCAGTACATACTATAATGTACCTGGCTATACTGTGACTCCCCTGGCTGTAAAGCACAGTCTCAGAAGGAGAGAGCCTGTGTGTGTGTGTGTGTGCGTGTTTGCACATCTGTGTGTATAGGCGTTTGCGTGCATGTCGGTGTGTACATTTCTGTGTTTGTGCAGAGACTGTGTGGCTGTGTGTGTGTGTGTTGTGTGTGTGTGTGTGTGTGTGTGTGTGTGTATAGGCGTGTGTACAGGCGTTTGCGTGTATGTCGGTGTGCACATTTCTGTGTTTGTGCACTGTGCAATTGTGCCTGCATGCGTGCGTGCGTGCGTGCATGTGTGTGCGCGTGCGTGCGTGTGTGTGTGTGTGTGTGTGTGTGTGTGCGTGTGTGCGTGTGTGTGTGCCTGCATGTGTGTGCGTGTGTGCGCGCGCGCGTGTGTGTGTGTGTGTCATGCGGGGTGATGTGGCGGCGTGGAGGAGCAGGGGAATGAAGAGACGAGTGCAGCTGGAGCTCAATGCTCCTCGTGTTAATTGGCCCATACTTCAATCACAGCCACTGGAGTGTGTCCTTTCTGATGGAACAGATCCCCTCTCTCCTCTTTTCTCTCTCTCCCCATCTCTCCCTCGCTCTATTCCTCTCCCTCTCTCTCTGTGTCTCCTGCCACATTCATTCACTCTTTCATTCACTCACGCACTCACCCCATCTCTCCCCCCTCCCCTTCCTCACTTGTCTCTTTCTCTTTCTCTCTCTCGGGCTCACACTTGTCCTGCTCACCGCTGTCTGTCTCCTTCAATCGTTCTAATTCCGTTTGTTTAATTCACTCATCCGTTCTTTCATTCATTCATTCATTCTCTCCGTCCCGCTCCCTATGCACCATCTCACTACCACTTAGCCTCTTTTAGTCACTGTATCATTATCTACCTCCTTCACTGCTTCCTTCTCTTCCTTGTCTTCCCTCCCTTCTTCCCTTACTTTCTCCCTCCCTCCCTCCTTCCCTCCCTCCTCATGCTTACTTTCCTTACTTAGTTATTATCCTCTCCCCGTCTTCTCTCTCTCTCTCTCTCTCTCTCTCTCTCTCTCTCTCTCTCTCTCCCTCTCTCTCTCTCTCTCTCCTCCCTCCCTTGGCCTCACTTTCCCCCTCTCCTCCCGCCGCCCTCCTCCCTCTCTCTGATCCCTGTGGAGGGAGCCGAGTCACCAGGCAGACAGCTCCTCTCCCGGCCGTTGGACACACACTGTGGGCTGTGCTCAGTGTGTAGCACTGCGTGGAGCTCCACCAGTGCATGGACCCCCTTTTTACTGCATGGCTGTAAACCGCTATCGTAAAGACCGACCGCTATCGCCTTCCTGCCTGCCTGCCTGCCTGCTTCAGAGATGGCCACGGCTATCATAAGCCATTCGAGTGACAAACGATGGAGCCATCTATCACACCCTGTTGACACGGGGGTCTCGCGGGGAAACACAATGCACATTTGTAAATTACACGCATGCCACGGGCCGATGACTGGGTGAGAGCTGCTGTCGTAAACACGGCGGCCTTTTTTATGTGGAAACACTTACGTCTGAGGGTATAGCTGTGAGAATACGGAGGGCGTAATTATGCTACACAAACACCCACAAACGCTTGACGTTTATTCGCAAAACACACATACACGCGCCCTACCTCGCCCTCCGTCTTGAACACACGCATTACACTGGAAGGTTAAGTGCTATTTATCTAAAGCATATGAATAATAATTGTATGCTTTTCTTGCTGTTCCAGAGATCAATGCAGGGTGTAGTGTGAAGCTTTGTATATCGTGGCCCATCCTCTCACATGTACTGGCCCCCTTCAATATCTGCAAAACGTACATTTTCATGAAGTCAAAGATGTGTTGTGGCCGCACATGCCTAGCGCCTGTTCCGAACCCCTCCCCTCCCCTCCCCTTCCCTTCCATTCATCTATCCTGTTTCGTAACCTTTACAAGAACAAAAATGAAACGATCCCATCTTGACATCTCACTTTGATGTTTTCTGCAGCCAAACATATTTCTGATCTCGCATTTTCTGTTACTTGTATTTTCCTTTTCGCCCAGGGTAAGACAAATCACAGGCATCTAGCTCGCAAAGAGACATAAAGGTTTAAAAAAAAAAAAACA
>JAPMUY010005354.1:157500-175000 GCA_026901105.3 Galaxias olidus | reverse complement strand
CACACACACACACACACACACACACACAGTTATACACACACACACACACAGTTATACACACACAAACAAATATAAACAAACACACACACACACACACACAGTTACACGCACACACACACAAACAAAACACACACAAGGGCACACACCCGACAACTTTCAAGACACCGGTGCAACAGTCGGCGCACGGCACGGGAAGTGGGCGGCCATTTCGTTCCGTGGAACTTTTCCCTGGTCGGGTCTGTTTTGCGTGGCTAAAGCGCTGATGCTGCATAGCAACGCGGGGCTCAGGTCGGGGAGCTGCGATCACACCACATCTGGCTCTGCCCCCGCTCACAGCCGAGAGTGTTAGCAACACTTCTGTCATCCGATCCCACAAACGTCAGCGCGGCGCCTGGGCTGGCTACGGACAGACGGCCTCCTAGCAGGCAAGGAGACGAGCCGCCCATCCGGAGGGTGCTTTCTCCGGGTTTTGGAGGCCGTCAGAACACTAGTCGGGGCTGAGAAGTGGTGAGAAGTGGGAAAGGGGAATGTCAGACCGCCCCTCCCGTTGGGTTGAAATCGACGAGCTTGGCTACCTAGGAAGTTTGTTACACCGCGAGACAGCCGTGAAAATCTCCGTCATCTCTCTCTCCCGCTTTCCCTCTCTCTCTCTCTCTATCCGTGCCACCCTAGCGCTCTGCGTTCACAGCTTGGCCGATGCATGCATGGTGAGAGCTGAGAGGTGCTGGTGATGGGGGAAATATCAGGGTAACATTGTGGACCCACAAAATCCCCAAACACCACGGATAATCTGTCAACACCCGCCAGTCCATCAGGGCCCACAGAACATTCAGAAGCAGCTTCACACTCGTTCTCAGATAGCTCACCAAAAGTAATAATAGTAATAGTTGTAATGTGAATGTAGTTTAGCTAAAATGGCTTCAGATGTAGTTGTAAATGTAAACATAGTTTAGCTAAAATGGCTTTAGCTGTAGTTGTAATATGAATGTAGTTTAGCTAAAGTGGCTTTAGCTGTAGTTGTAATATGAATGTAGTTTAGCTAAAATGGTTTTAGCTGTAGTTGTAACGTAAACGTAGTTTAGCTAAAATGGCTTTAGCTGTAGTTGTAAATGTAAATGTAGTTAAGCTAAAATGCTACTATAAGGGACGCCCACGAACGGAGGCGTCGATTGATCAACATTAACAGGTCTTTGTGTGAGCATTATCTCGCAACACCTCGCTGAAAGCTCCAGCCATGATCTCATCGCTATGTCCCAGACAAGCGGCGCGTGAGTGGGTGAGTCTAGCAGGAGGCTGGATGGTGACCTCCACTCCTTCTTCCACAAATGTCTGCTTTTCTAGGCTTATAAAGGACGCGCAGTAGTTCTACACAACAGGATGAAGCTAAGCCTATAGCCCTGTTGCCATCCTGTGCCTTGCCACAATACAGAAAACGTGAAAAGGGGGAGCTCCAATGAGCAGTCAGATTATTAAACAAGGAAGCCCAGGGAAAAGCCATCTATAGTTTGTAACAGGAAATGAAGTCCAAACGCAACCAGAGATCACCACACTGTTCCCAACTATGGTTCCCTCTCTTTGTCTTGTATTTCTCCTGGTAGATAAGAGTCCTCTGCGTTTGGCATCACCAGAGCACTAACCGATGTCTCTCTTTTTTTTCTTTTTTTTTTTGAATCGGTAACAGACAGTCTACCCCTGCCAGGAGGAAATTTCACATCGAAGGATAAATATCAGCAATAAAGCGAGGCTTATGCAACAGCACAGCAAGCATCACTAATTAACACGCCAATTTGTAAGCCGAGACAAACATGTGTGAGGCCTCCAAAGCGTCTCACCCCGGCGAGGTGCAGCGGGGCAGTAAACGGCGGCTCCTCCACTCGGCAGAGGAGAGGCTGGGAAGCCTTGAGAGACCATTAGCGGTGTGGGCCCTCTGCAGGGACCTGGAAGGGGTACAAAAGGCCCCGGCCGTGACACGCGGCGCGGGGCAGCAGCCCCGGCGCAACAGTTTTTATGAATGCCCCCATTTCCTCTTTTTAATAACCACTTACGCTGTCATTTCCTGCCCCATCCATCATCATGAGGGACCCCACCACACCGCTGAGAAACGCCGACGTGCCCACGCAACACATACCTGCACATCTTTGTGCATGGGTGCTCTGTGTGAGAGAGGGTGTATCCGGGTGTTTAGGTGTATGTGTGTGTGTGTGTGCGTGTGTGTGCGTGTGTGTGTGTGTGTGTGTGTGTATTCAGTCCCGTCATGTGCAGTCATGCTCCAGGCCACCGCTCATCCTAAAAACATGTCTGCTGCGCTTGTCCACTTTGTTTATTGTGTTTGTGTGTGTCTTGAGAGACTAGCCATGGGTGCCTGGCTGTATGTACTCGTGAGAATGTGAGTGTGTGTGTGTGTGTGTGTGTGTGTGTGTGTGTGTGTGTGTGTGTGTGTGTGTGTGTGTGTGTGTGTGTGTGTGTGTGTGTTTGTGTGTGTGAGTGTGTGTGTGTGAGAGAGAGAGAGAAAGAGAGAGAGAGAAAAAGAGAGAGAGAGAGAGAGAAAGAGAGAGAGAAGAGAAAGAGAGAGAGAGAGAGAGTTTCTGTGTACTCTGTGCGGCTGGGTGCCAGCTAGCTGCCCCAGACTTGTATTCCCAGTACAACAAACCTTTGGCTGTGTGTTTCTGCTTGCAATGGACTGAGCCGAATAGGAGAGAATCTGTCTGTCTGATTACTTGATTGTGTTTGTCCACAGCTGTCTGTCTGTCTGCCTACCTACCTGCCTGCCTGCCTGCCTGTACGTCTGTCTGTCTGCCTGCCTGCCTGCCTGCCTGTCTGTCTGCCTACCTGCCTGCCTGTCTGTCTGTTTGTCTGTCAGTCTGCCTGTCTGTCTGTACGTCTGTCTACCTGCCTACCAGCCAGCCTGCCTGCCTGCCTGCCTGTCTGTCTGTCTGTCTGTACGTCTGTCTGTCCGTCTGTCTCTACGTCTGTCTGTCCGTCTGGTAGACCTGACTGTGACTGTCTGGCTTACACTGGCCAGCTGCTGTCTGCCAGCCCTGGCCCAGACCTGCCCTGCCACTATGGGCCAAACGTGAATTAACATAGTTTTTATCAAACCAGCCTAGCCCAATCCATGGGAGAGCATAGGGGAGAAGAGCACCCTAATCGCTCCAAAACACCAGCCTCTGATCTCGTTAGAGACTAATTGATGTTCTATGTTAACGAGCTTTACCTTAATTAGTGGTATTAAAGAGAACAGGGGTTGCAACGTGGGAAGGGGGTGAGACTGACGGGTGGGCGGGCTTTTAAATTTGGAAGTCTGTTGCCTTGTGCATCGACAACCCATGATGAAAGGAGCGAGGGAAAGGGAGAAACGGGAAAGAACAGGGAGAGTGTGCTGGGGGGAGGGGGGGGGGGGGGGGGGGAAGTCACAGGTTGCAGGGGTGAGAGAACAAACGGAAGGGATTGAGGCAGGAAGAAACAGGGGGATTGGCGGCAGAAAAAGATAGATGAGGAAAGGGGATAGAGTTAAGCTCGAAGGTGTTCCTTGAAAAAAAAAAGAGAGTAGGAGAATCAATGAGGTAAACTTGATGAAGAGCAGTGTGGGAGAGAGAAAAAGCATACAACCGTTGACTCAATTCCTATCATCTCGCCTCTCGCGCCCTCCAACCATGTCCCCCCTGATATTCAATTCCAGCTGCCCCCTCCCCCTTTCTCTCTCCTCTCCTCCCTCACTCGCTGCTTTCTTCGCTGGGTTCTTATATCCACCCCCCCCCCCCACCCCAACCCCCCCCGCTCTCTTCTCATCTCCACCTCTTTCTCCCTAGTCTCTCCCTCTCCTCTCTCTCCCCCTTTCCTCCCTTTCCCACTACACACAGCTGGTACAGTAGAGATCTCTGTGGGCGACAGAGAGACAGATCGACAGAGTGAGGGCTGTATTGACACTGAAGGCAACACATTAGCAACAGCGAATGCTTGCATTTCCCTGCTGCAGTTTGTTCTGTCTGTGTGTGTGCGTGCTGGCACAAATGTTTGTGTGTGTGTCTTCAAAATGTTATGAGGCTTGAAATAGAAAATGATGATAAACTGCCCAGTCCTTGTCCCTGAGCTCCCCCACACATCCCTCCCCACCCCAAAAATCACCTGTGGGTGTAAAAAGGATTGATACAAATTCCAACTTAAAGAGAAAAAACTGTTATAGAAAGCTATAGCTAACAACAACCAAAACACTACGAACACTACCACTAAAAAAAATCGACATAAAATCATCATTTCACTTTCAATCCTATTTTGAATACCAACAATGCAGTCCAATGAGATTGATATTGCACTCCAAAACGCTGCAGCACATCATGCAACACCGTGCTTCTCATACAGGTCAGGCAAATCTCCTAGCTGTGCTCCGAAAAAACGGCTCGGTGCAGGCTGGGGTTTGGGGCTTCTATTGGGCCCGCAGTGGTGTTTACCTGCTACGTTTCTCCTCTAATAAAGTAGTACAATGACTAAAGTTATTTACAAGCTTGAGAGCTGGGAGCAGTTGATGCATATTTATAAATGCTCGTTCTACAAATGGCATTTTCGCTCTAATACATTCGCAAGCCGGAATACACAGTTTCAACTGTCGGTGGGTATTTCAGTCAAGTCACAGTGTTGGTTAAAAATTCTTGGTGTAAATTGGAGAATGACGGTGTGTTTTTAAAGCCCGTGCATGCGACTGTACCAAACTCATTACAATGATATAGCATAGACTTACGTTGATAGTAAAGACAGCAATCATTTTTTTGCAATGGCTGTTGCCAAAGTAGGGTAAAAGGCAGACTTGATGCGCAAAAGGAGTAGGCTATACTAATGATCAGTGCGTGTGCGCCACACACACACACACACACACACACACAGATGCAAACACTGACTGACCATAGCAGCCTGAAAATGAGCGTCAACAGATAACCAGCTGAAGACCTCCACTTTATTAAATCTTCTGGCAAGTGCGGTAGACACCGATGTTTAAAGACTTACGCAGTACCAAAACTCTTATTATTGTCTATTATATATTTAATATTAATATAATTTCCTTGACAGACAAATGATATGGCCTAGCTTACTGGCAACTAAATGATTTATTAGACTGTCGACAATGTTTGGTTAGAAGCTACAGTATGCTATTGCCTATGGCTATGTGCAGCCTATTGAAGATATGCATTACGGACCATAAGCTCGTAAGTGTTCAGGCGCAGCAATGACAGAGGGGTCAAAGCCCCGCGCACCGGCAGTTTCCACCTCTCTATCTACGGCCATCCATCTATCCATCACGAGCGGCTTTACAGATGCCGACACCCGAACCCTCTATTCCTGCCTCAATGACGTGTAGCACCCGCGCGCTGGCCGAGCCGCAATTAGGCTAATATAACAAGGGGAAAAAACGAAATGCCTCTGCACTGAAAAATCATAAAAATATATGCACTTACTGTTTTTCACGAGCCTTTCCCCCCTCTCTCCCTTCGTCCCTCCATCCTTTTCACATCCTTCCCTTTTGAGGTAGCCTATCCGTTTTGCGGGTTTCCCCCCGGAAAAAAATATATCAAAACGTATATTCTACATGTATTCAATTTCTCGATCTCTCTCTCTCCTCTCCTCTCTCTCACACACACTCTCTCTCCCTCTCCCTCTTTCCCTGTTCTTTTGTTAAAATTCAGTATATGCGCCCCGTCACCTAGCAACCGTCAACCTCTCTCTCTCTCCCTCCTCCCTCCCTCCCTCTCTCCATCACTGGCGACACGTGTTGAATGCTAAACTTAGCGGTCTGGAATAATATTAATAAAGAGGTGGACGCGCTATATCTCTTCTTTTCTTTGCCTCTCTCCCGCTCTTTCTCTCTCTCGCCTATCATAATGCAATATAAATATTTACTAGAACCACTCAGACCTCTTATTGCCCCCCTTCCCCCAGCCCCCTCTCCCTCCGCATTTCCCCTCCCTCCATCCCTCGCTCCCGCCCTCCCTAGCCTTCCTGCCATTCTCTGCCTCCTATCGCTCTTTCTGCTTCTCCAAGCAAAACGTAGGCACGCCTTGACTGTCTGCGGATCCACATGTGAGTGTCACTCTGTCCTATGTGTATTTTCAATGTTTCTATAGAGGGACCTGTCTTGTGTGTGTGTGCACAGGGGAGCGAGCGAGAGGGAGAGAGAGAGAGAGAGAGAGAGAGAGAGAGAGAGAGAGAGAGAGAGAGAGAGAGAGAGAGAGAGAGAGAGAGAGAGAGAGAGAGAGAGAGAGAGAGAGAGAGAGAGAGAGAGAGAGAGAGAGAGAGAGAGAGAGAGAGAGAGTGATAGTGAGAAAGAGTTTCATTTCTGTTCATTGAGACCAGGACAGTACTAGGCTTTACACTTTCCATCATTCATAAAAATGGTAATTGAACCACTGCATTCACGGACTGGTGATTTACTTGTGAATGGTTTGATTTGGGATGACAAAGGGTTTGTTGAGGTTGGCGGTGGGCTGCCTCCGTCGTCTTCAGGCGTATTACCCTCGGCTTAGTCCTCCTTTCTCTTCCTCTCCTCCGTGGCCAACTTCTCTTTGTGTATAAACTGAGCTGGCCACCAATCAATGGATCGATAGCTGGCTTGGGATCCTCAGGGGGCTCTGCACCACACCTCCCACTGTAAAGGATGGTATGTCTGGGCTTAGCCATGCACACACACACACACACACACACACACACACACACGCATCGTAACATCTCATCTCAGTGCATCGGCTTCCATGGTTTGATGTATTCAACACTTGTGGATGGCTGAGTGATGCACATGGATATCAGCTAATGTGTGACTGATCTGTCCTCAAATGGACATGAAGCCTGAACACACAAATGTAGCACCTCCCTCTGAGGGTATGACAGACAAGGCACACATCAGCCTTGTTATGATAACACAGTACTATATGCGGACCATATGAGCATTACGATTTCCTGCGGAAAACAGGAATAGGAACTCTGGTTTTGGTTGGATGACTCGTGTTTCGTTCCTCTTCTCAGATCTTAAGTTTTTTCCCACAAGTGTATAGTGTCCCAACGTTTGTTTACATCCAGAAACTGTCCTCAGATTTGTGGAGGGTTAGGGAAAGGATGCAAACTAATAGACTAGCAGACTCAGGATCAGAGAGCCCCCCTTCTAATGTCCAGACAGTCTTCGGTAAGGTCACATGTACCTGTACAGCCCTGGGGTATGGAGGCAGAGCTGACTTCAGATCAGTGGCACTGAGATAGTGAGCAGGCCATATACGATGGTGGGATAAGGATCCATATCTGGTTCAGTGGTGCGTTCCCTGTCGCTACCGTTTCCGTATTAATAGGGATGATACACATCAGCAATTCATTTCTCTGCTAAAGGGGAGGAAGAAACAAAAAGGTGATTCCCCTTCAACCACAGCGCTACTCAACATTACACCCCCCCTCAACCACAGCGCTCCTCAACATTACACCCCCCCTCAACCACAGCGCTACTCAACATTACACCCCCCCTCAACCACCCCCCCTCAACCACAGCGCTACTCAACATTACACCCCCCCTCAACCACAGCGCTCCTCAACATTACACCCCCCTCAACCACAGCGCTACTCAACATTACACCCCCCCTCAACCACAGCGTTACTCAACATTACACCCCCCTCAACCACAGCGCTACTCAACATTACACCCCCCCTCAACCACAGCGATCCTCAACATTACACCCCCCCTCAACCACAGCGCTACTCAACATTACACCCCCCTCAACCACAGCGCTACTCAACATTACACCCCCTCAACCACAGCGCTCCTCAACATTACACCCCCTCAACCACAGCGCTACTCAACATTACACCCCCTCAACCACAGCGCTACTCAACATTACACCCCCCAACCACAGCGCTCCTCAACATTACACCCCCTCAACCACAGCGCTACTCAACATTACACCCCCTCAACCACAGCGCTACTGAACATTACACCCCCCTCAACCACAGCGCTACTCAACATTACACCCCCCCTCAACCACAGCGCTACTCAACATTACACCCCCCTCAACCACAGCGCTACTCAACATTACACCCCCCCTCAACCACAGCGCTACTCAACATTACACCCCCCCTCAACCACAGCGCTCCTCAACATTACACCCCCCCTCAACCACAGCGCTCCTCAACATTACACCCCCCAACCACAGCGCTACTCAACATTACACCCCCCTCAACCACAGCGCTACTGAACATTGCACCCCCCCTCAACCACAGCGCTACTCAACATTACACCCCCCTCAACCACAGCGCTACTCAACATTACACCCCCCTCAACCACAGCGCTACTCAACATTACACCCCCCCTCAACCACAGCGCTACTCAACATTACACTCCCCCTCAACCACAGCGCTCCTCAACATTACACCCCCCTCAACCACAGCGCTACTCAACATTACACCCCCTCAACCACAGCGCTACTCAACATTACAACCCCCCTCAACCACAGCGCTACTCAACATTACACCCCCTCAACCCCAGCGCTACTCAACATTACACCCCCCCTCAACCACAGCGCTACTCAACATTACACCCCCCCTCAACCACAGCGCTACTCAACATTACACCCCCCCTCAACCACAGCGCTCCTCAACATTTAACCCCCGATGATCGTCTTCTGTACTCAAGATTTATCTCGTCCTAAACCACAGCGCTACTGAACATTGCACCCCCCTCAACCACAGCGCTACTCAACATTACACCCCCTCAACCACAGCGCTACTCAACATTACACCCCCTCAACCACAGCGCTACTCAACATTACACCCCCCTCAACCACAGCGCTACTCAACATTACACCCCCCTCAACCACAGCGCTCCTCAACATTACACCCCCCTCAACCACAGCGCTACTCAACATTACACCCCCCTCAACCACAGCACTTCTCAACATTACAACCCCCCTCAACAACAGCACTATACTCAACATTACACCCCCCCTCAAACACAGCACTACTCAACATTACACCCCCCCCCCCCTTCCTCACAGTTATCGGTTCTCCAAATGCATTCATCATCATTTGCATCATCAATCAATTCATCATCACAGCTCTGTGCTCTGTGGGTGCCCCCCCCTCCCCCACCCACCCCCAACCACCCCCCGGCCCTCGCCCATCTCCCATTGGTCCAGCAGAACTTGGAACAGTCACATCAGGGTTTATGAAGCGTGTGATGGCACGCGTGCATCCCCACTGTATCTTCCTCTGTGTGCACTGACGTGTGTGTGTGTGTGTGTGTGTGTGTGTGTGTGTGTGTGTGTGTTTGTGTGTGTTAATTATTACTGGAGGGTTGTGACTGTTCCGGTATGTACAGTAGTGACAGCATGGCTGGTGGTCAACGGTCAAATGTTTTGGCATGGCTGGGCTTTAAGCAGCTACTGCTTTGGCTGTGAATGACTGTCTGGTTTCTTTCTAAAATGTGGACGTGCATGTGTGAGTCTCTGTGTGTGTGTGTGTGTGTGTGTGTGTGTGTGTGTGTGTGTGTGTGTGTGTGTGAGTATGTATGTGCAGGCACGCGAGTGTGTAAGACAATGTAGTCACATTTTTGGGGTGTTTGTCCTAATCTGATCTGACTGGGCTCCCCTATCTCTGTTTACGCATCTGTTCAGCTCTGAGCTAATAATCAAACATCAGGGTCCTCTCTCTCTCTCTCTCTCTCTCTCTCTCTCTCTCTCTCTCTCTCTCTCTCTCTCTCTCTCTCTCTCTCTCTCTCTCTCTCTCTCTCTCTCTCACACACACACACACACACACACACACCCATATCATTATTCAAACAGACAAAGTCATGTACCTCGCATGTAAAACACATACACATCTCATGGGCCGAATATTATAACCCAACCAACCAAATTTAAATAGAGCTGATAAATATTTCTTATTCCATCTTTTTTAATCAATGATTCAAAAAGCAGTTAATTAGCTTAGGTGAGAGATATTTCATACGACTCAAGTGTTGGGCTCCACTGGGTCCCCGGGTTTCAGGACAGCTTTCTGCAGTGCCCCAGGAAGAGGAAGAGAGAGGCGGAGACAGAGAGACAGAGTAGCAAACAGACAGTGAGCCAGACAGACAGAGAGAGAGAAAGAGAGAGTGACGGGGACAGAGAGAGAAAGGGAGAGTAGAGACAAAGAGAGAATAGAGAGAGAGAAAGAAAGAGAGGGAGAAGGGAGAGGGATGGATAGAGGTCCCTGGGTCCCTGTGTGTGTGAGTGTATGTGTGTGTGTGTGTGTGTGTTGGGGGGTTGGGGGGTGGGGGGGTGGGGGGTGGGGGTGTTAAAGACACAAGCCCTTAGGATGATTCTGTAAGCCTGGCTAGCCTGTCTGGCATTACCTCTAAAGACATGGAGCCTTGGCATGGGGAGAGAAAGAAGAGGGGGGGGGGCTTCAGCAAGACAGAAGGGGGGGGGACGGATAGCGTGAGAGAGAGAGAGAGAGAGAGAGAGAGAGAGAGAGAGAGAGAGAGAGACGCAGAAGAAGCACTATTGAGTCTTGGCAACTAACAGACCACAACAAAAAAAGCTTTGGAAGTCTATTCAAACTCTCCCAGACTATTCCATCTTCAAATCCCTACGCCATGACACACACATGCCCTCTGTCACACACACACACACACACACACACACACACACACACACACACACACACACACACACACACACACAATTAGGCTGGGGAGAAAGAAGAGTGGCAATTAAATTTCCCTTCAACGGTAGCAGGCAGGAAATAGCCAGGGCCATAAAGCATGCATCACCCAGAGTCCGGACTCCCAATCCATCCCTCTGCCCTCTCTATTCCCTTTCCTCATTCACACACACTGGCCTCCAAATCCCCTTTCTTCCACGTCGTTCTGTTTCTTACTTTCCTTGTCTTTACTGTGGTCCGTTTTCCCTCCTCTCTGAGTCCAGCCTCACGCTTTGGTCCCTCGGAGAGTTGATGAGTGCGTGGTTCTCCTACCCTCTGATCATGGCTCTGCTGAACTCCTTTAAGACACACACACACTGGCCCAGGCGTACCCAGGGGCTTTCCATTGCTCCCTTTCACACACTCTATCTCTCTCACACACACACACACACACACACACACACACACACACTCACATGAGAATATGAAAGTGTAGACGTATGCTTTACTCTCGCTTCACAAACACTCTTACACACACACACACACACACACACACGCATGTTATTACTTACACAAGCCACACGTGCACACTCTCTGGGCATCTTTTGTGGATAAGAGGCTGTGGAATCACTACATGTTCAAATTAATAATGACATTACATGTAAGAACATGGAACAATTTAAACTAACATCTATAATTCATCTGGGAACCAAAATACAACAATGCACTGAAGGCGCCTTCGATTCGCTAAGCTCATGAATATGGAGAACCAGCAAATAAATTATTCTTTTTTATGACTGAAATAGTGTCTCGTGGCATGAATAAGCACTGCAAAGGGGCTTATATTCTCAGCGCTCGTACATGTGAGTGTGTGTGCACGCATTCTGTACATGTCTACATCTATGTCCTTAGATGTGTGTGCGTGTTTGTGTGTGTGCGTGTGATAGTGATCTACGCTACAGCGGTTGCCTTTGTACCAAATCCCAGACCTCATGTCAGTTAAATTCACTTTTGTTCCGCAGCGGCTGTGGCATGGCACATTCCGGAATGGTCCGGAACGCCGTCGTCGGGAGCCCCTAACGATGCCGGATAAACTCCTTTTGCTCCCCCTGTGTGTGTCCTGCGGGGATGCTGTTTGACAACGGTTGATCGGGATTCGATAAGGATAAGTTAGCGCTTCGTTTCATCCGGGTCACCAGGGGATTGGCATCTTACACACACACACACACACACACACACACACACACACACACACACACACACACACACACACACACACACACACACAAGCTCTCACACCCTCACACACACACTAAAGCCAGGATCCGCTGACAGGGACACACACCCGCACACACACACACACACACATTCGCTACCAGTTCCCGTAAATGCAAACTGTCTCCCTCACAAACACACAAGCTCACACACACACACACCCCTCCCCCACAAAACACACCACACACACACACACACACACACACACTTCCCGTCACTATTCCCGTGACGGGCAGCCCTCTGGGGATATCAATTAGGCAGTAGGTCTAATCAATGGCAGAGCACCAGCCTGATACTCGACAAGAAGAAGATTAAAAGACTAAGTCTCAACGCACAGGAGCCCCCTCCACAAACACACATTGGCAATATAACCAGCCTCCTCTTTATCTAGAACAATTACATCTGGCAGCTCTTGTGCTTAGAGACGCCGCTTGAAAAGAAAAAAACATTAATGAAACAGAAAGAGTAAGTCACAAAATCCCTGAATGCTACTTTCTCACCCGCTCGGCGTCTTTGCCTATGCCTTTTTATCTCAGTTCTAGGCGAATGGCTGACCCAAATCCTTCAGGGTTTTGATGATTGGACTGTAACAGGGAGATGAGGGGAGTCCAGGGGGCTGGAGCAGAAGGAGGGGTGGACTCTGTCTGTGGCCGAGCTTGAAGGCACCTCTTTTGGACCATCATCTCTTTTGTTTTTGTTGTTTCGCTGGAGCCTCACCTTTGAACCCGGCATCTATTATGTGGTGAAGGCGGAGAGACACTGAGAGAGCCATAGTGGCTGTACAGTAGCTGTCCTTATCTGTCCTGGCCATCTGCACACACCAGCGACTGGCCTTCTGTCAGTAACGTACGTGGGGGATGAAAGTGGCGGCATGGGTCCTCGAGGACCTTTGACCTTGGCATGTGACCACAGCTGAGATTGGGGAGGCGGTAATGCAGTGATGGCAACCTGCCCACCGGTTAATGATCTCCCACTTTCTGATCAGCTTAATAGAGAGACAGTGCTGCTCTCAGTCTCATCACTAGACAACTCACAAACACACCTACACACTACACACACACACACACCCCACATACACACACACACACACACACACACACACACACACACACACACACACACACACACACACCCACACACACACACACACACACACACACACACCCCACATACACACACACACACACACACACACACACACACACACACACACACACACACACACACACACACCACATAAACACATCATACACACACATACACCACACACCACACACATACACCACACACCACATACACACACCATCACATCACACTCAGACCACATACACACACACACCACACACACACATACACCACACACCACATACACACACACACCATACACACACATCACACCACACTCACACAACATACACACACCACATACACACACACCATACACACACATCCTATCACACTCACACCACACACAAACACACCCACACAGGCAGGCTCAGCAGGCCCGGGAACATAGAGGTCACACCACGCCTGGCCGATTTTTTAAGAGCTGCCATCCATTGTGTCCGTAATGATGTGCGAGGGTTTGATACAGTAGCGGTGGAGTCAGCAGGGCGGTGAACCTATGCGGCGTTCTCCCTCCTGAGCTGGCAGGGAGCAGGGCGCCCGGGGACAGACTGTGACAGACCGCAGCCTGGATCCCCTGGGCTGCTGGAGCTCCTTTTAGACACGGGAGCTGAGCTCTCTGCGACAACTACAGTACAGGTACCAAAGGGATTATTCAAAGTTTGTTCCAACTCTAAGAAAAAAAAGAGACCAGCCGTTAGGCAATTGGGTGGAAACAGGTTAGAAAAACCAATGTTCTAACAACAACAATAAAGGGTCGTTTGACAATTTAATTATATGACATTTCATCCAGTGAAAACGAAAGTATTGCACTGTTTCGATTGCCACCTCTTAAACTAAAAGGGAGGGGTTGAATTGGGCCGGAGACAGTAGCCTAGTTATTTGTGAATCTTTGCGCGCTGCGCATATGCCGGCGAACGGCTACGTCACGGTTATGACAGAGAAGCCGGTTAACCCTTCGCTGGTAGGCTCATACACTTGCGAATGTTTACTGTGGATAGAGGTAGGAAGATATTTTTGAAATATCATTTTATTAATTAACACTATGTCAAGACATCGTTAGGATTGCAGCAGTAGCAGCTTAAACGTCAGCTGGTGTGTGTTCTTGTTATGCCTGTCTGCGGATAAAAAGTAAATTTTCACCCCTGACTGGAAACATTCTGCAGCCAACCTTGCTTTTGAGGGACAGAAATGTACAATGGTTATAGCTTCTTCCAGATGGCATCACAGACCTCTGGAACAATTGCTACTACAGTGTAACTCTCAGTTTGGTAGTTCAAATAAATCGTTTTAACTTTTAAGAAAATAAATAAATGTCAACCTACCACAATACAAACGCGGCTTATTAATTCATAAGCCATCACTACATGCCATATGATTAGTGCGCATTGTTGTAGACTGAAAAAAAATGTGTTTCCTGTAATGTGCATTTCCTGTAATATCAGAAACAGAGAAGACTTGACTGTCAAGTGTTGGTTATCATTCCAGGTAAGGGTGTCACAGAGTGACACCTTAATCTTCTGTTGACAGAACGCCAGTATGCAGATACCATTCTGGAATGTGGCCAGAATCAACCAAGGTATGACAATGACACTTCAAAGTAAAATATTTGTTCATTACTAGTTTTACTTTTACTTTCTTCAAAATGCAATAATGAAACTTAAGATCACGATTATTGCCAAGTAGGTTAACACATGCAAGTACTTTGTCTTGGCGTTATGGAGCACAATAAAAACAACAACAACAATATGAAGGAAAAAGTGATATAAAATATGTTTTCCGAAAATAGCTGTACACTTCATTATGCCTGCGTGCAAATCGTTGTCCAGGGTATACAATGTACAGGGAAACTAATATGTCAACAGAAATAAAAAGAAACTCCAAAAGATGTGCGTTAATGTACTCATAGACCAATAAAGAGACTTCATACTGTATAATGACTGTTGCTGCCTTGACAAAGGTCAACTAAATGTGCTTTTGGATAGCAAATAACAAATCTAAAAGTATTTGACTATCCCAGAAGTCCAACGTGGGCGGGCCCAGACTGGAATCGCATGGAATAATATTTGTCTGTTTTTGATTTAAACACAAAATGGCGGAATCAAAAAAAACATTTATAATTGTCAGAAAAAAAAGAAAAAGGCAAAGAAAGAAAATCTCAAGAGCAAAAAATAAGGTTTGAGACTAAAAACTCTAATTTCCATTTTATCTGCATTGTTAACGTCAACCATAGTTTTTTCTTTGCTGCCATTTTCTTTTTCTACAATTCCAGTTTTTTTCTGTTGCAATTCCGACCTATTCCTCTTTTTAGAATGCTTGTTTGCCTAGTAGCCTTGCCAGAGAGCTTTGTGGAGGGGTGAGGAAGTACTTGCAAAATGTCCAGAAAGCACTTGAATGGTCCTGTTACTGTAAACCAATCAGCAACAAAGGCTGGCAATCAGTCGATGAGTCAATGGACTGATCAGCTGCGCATTTCACAAGATCAGTCGCCACGGGTTGCCCATGTATGGGATCGCGCCGTAGTTGAATGAATCAATGGCGGGATCAATGGCGGGATCAGCAAGCGGTCATCTATCATCCTTTTGGCTATCTTTATTGTAGCTACTTGGCCCTTGGAGAGAACAATCCTCTGAAGTGGGCTCTCTGCTGTGATCTGATAAGACAGGCCCGCCGCTCCACCAAGGCTTTGTCTTTACCTCTCCTTCCCTCTTTGGAGAAGAGGGGAGAGGAGAGACTCGCCCGGACTCCCTCTCTTGTTAGCCGAGCCAGCGGACTCCGCTGACTGGCTGACCTAACCAGCCAAACATCTGGCTTCTCTTATGGTCTGTGTTTAACCGAGAGGGCAGTGGTACGGGGGCAGCGTGGCTCCTAACGCCGGTGGAGCGTCGCCGCCACAGATGGAGAATAGCCCCCCCCGTGCTCAAGGACGCCGGCAACAAAATGATGACAACTCCAATTCCTGCCCTCATTGACTAAACATGGATTCAATGAAGGGTACGTTCAAGGTCACGGGGTAATACAACGTAAGTGAGTCTGGCACTGTGCTTAATGGGAAGCCCTCATGGGCCTCTCCGCTAATGTTTAATCCAACAGACGGTCACCTGACCACACCTGTGGGCTGGCCATTCACATCCCCTGCTGGGAGAGAGAGCTGTCAAACCGGGACTTTTTCTCTCTCTCTGTCTCTCTCTCTCTCTCTCTCTATCTGTGTGTGTGTGTGTGTGTGTGTGTGTGTGTGTGTGTGTGTGTGTGTGTGTGTGTGTGTGTGTGTGTGTGTGTGTGTGTGTGTGTGTGTGTGTGTGTGTGTGTGGGTGGGTGTATTCGTTTGTACAGCTTGTACAACAGTTTCACAAACTCATGCCTATTTGTCCATTCCTACATGTAAAGCTGATAAAGGAAAATGCATTTGGAGTAGTCACTAAGGTACCAGATCAAATCTGGCTCTGCTATTGTTACAAACAGTTGGAGAGAGAAGAGGGTGGGGGAGGGAGAAAGTGAGAGAGAGGGGGAGAAAGAGAGAGAGAGCAATAAACAGATGATGAAGTATAGTGTGGTGGGTTAGAGTGGAGAGAAGGAGAGTGGAAGGGAGGGGGAGATAAGGAGGGAATGAACGAGCAAAGGAATTTGTGAGGAACTGAAAGCAGTGGAGGGCGGTGGAGGAGAAAGGGAGGAGCGCTAGGCAGTGGGCAAGGTTACGCATGAGAGGAGCTAGCACAACAAAAGTCAGACAGAGAGAGAGAGAGAGAGAGAGAGAGAGAGAAAGAAAGAAAGAAAGAAAGAGAGAAAAAGGTAGCCAGCGTTAACGTTGGAAATACGGTTGAGTCGTACCTCACAGCTTATCACCTGTTGCTGTCGAGACTGAAAGGGGAAAAAAGGATAAGTCAACAGCGAGTTCAACTGAAAGAAGAAGAGGGGGAAGTTCGAATTCAGAGAGGGAGGGAAAGACAACAGTTGAATGTTGACCAAGGGAGGGAGGAGATTAATTGAGAGAGCAACAAAAACGAGGAAAGCGCAGGGAAAAGAGAAGACCACCAAAGTGAGAACAAGACTAGACACACACTGACTGGACTCCATGAAGGACTGACATCACCAGTAAAAGAAAGCGAGGGGAGGAGGAGGAGACAAAGAGGGTGAAAAAAGAGGCCACTCAGTCCAGTGAGGTCTCTAACGTGCCGGGGCATGCTGACTATGCTACCAAGACAACCGAGGTAGGGCAAACACACTGACCATCAGACAGACAGACAGACAGGCAGACAGACAGGCAAACAGAGAGGCAGGCAGACAGGCAAAGGCACCATGTTGATGAAGGAGTACAGGATATGCATGCCCCTCACCGTGGAGGAGGTAAGTGTAACACTCTGTGTGGTCTTTGATTGTGTGTGTGTATGTGTGTGTGTGTGTGTGCTCGCGTGAGTGCGATTGACATGATTTGCACACACTGTGGAACACGCGCGGC